>CALYDF020005726.1:0-14109 GCA_944474145.2 Dicrocoelium dendriticum | reverse complement strand
TGACTGCCGGTGTGTAACGTCCGGGGACACAGTAGATCGGTGTGAATGCGTCACGCGAATCGATTTGATGATCGGAGTCTACTAGGTGCATCAATACTGCACTTGTTGCATTCTTCCTCGCGCCGCTGTAGAGCCAAGCTGGACAATGCTCTCGAGCCCTAACGGACAGTCGCCTGGTCGTTTTCCCAATATACCTTGATAGACACGAGCAAGAGAAATTGTACACACAGAAGGAGGTCTGCGACCGAGGTATCCTGTCTTTAAGTTGTTGGCGCACAATCGGTGTTGGGGTGAAGTGTACGCGGAGAATAGCGGCAAAATACTTTCTCTCTGTTGCTCAGGAAAGTCTTCTGTTTGTCCGTTCCGCTATCGGGTCACCCTTAAATGGTAACGAAAGTATGTCATCCGCTTCTCCACGGAAATGCGTTTGGGATTTTGTACTCTTGGTTCCATGAGCCTCTGGATGAATTGCTCAGGGTTCCCATTACGCTCGAGTACGTTTCGTATAAAGCTCAGCTCATCTGGAAGCATATCACCTGTGCATACTCTCCTCCCTCTATCCCTTAGACAACGGACGAGTTTACTTTTTGACTTATCGGAACACAACTAGCGAAATGGATGTACTGCCCATTCCAGGTTGCTTTTCTGTGCACCCTCCTCCGCATTGACCCGTCTAATGCCCTGTTGATTTGGACATCTAAAAATGCCAACAAATCGCTACCTTCCAGCTCAATAGTGCAAGTTACGTTACTATGTGCAGTGTTAAACTGGGCCAATAGATCATCGACCCACATTCCATTATCCGCAATACAAAATATGTCGTCCACATATCGACCGTAATACACCAAGCTGTTGATGGATTCGTTCAGCTCGTTGCACTCCAATTTGCTCATGAAGACGTCCGCGAACAACGGTCCTAATGGTGAACCCATTGCCACCCGGTCTATTTGTCGATATAGCGTTCCATCAAACTGAAACTGCAAGTTTCGCGTGCACCTGAGTAGCAGTTGTCTCAGCCGGCATGGTGGAATACCAACTTTGATGTTGCGCAGCTGGATGAACTCGCACAGATAGTCTACGGTCTCCTCGAATGGAACATTGGTGAAAAGAGAAATCAGATCAAAGGAAAATATCTGTCGCCCAGCTAGCTCCATTTGTCTCACTGAGTCAAGGAAATCAAAGCTGTTCTTGAGACTGTATATAGCTATGGCTTTCTTGATTGTTTCCAGTCGTTTGACGAGCCACCTGGCAGTTGAATGGTGCGGTGAGTTACACATATCCAGTATTGGCCTTAGTGATACCCCTTCCTTGTGTACTTTGGGCAGGTCATACATTCTTGAAATTACTGACCCAGTTGGTCTGTTATATTCAAATATATCTGAGTCGATTACATTCTCCTGCTTTAAGCTGCGCAGGAGTTTCGTTATTGATCTCTCGATGGCCTGTGCCGTGTCATTCTCATTACTGATTCTACGAAATTTTGACTCGTCATAAAGAATGGCGTACATCTTGCTGATATAGTCAGATCTATCCATCAGAACGATCCCGCCTCCTTTATCTGACCTAGACAACAGCACATTATAGTTTCGCTTGAGTTCTTTATGGGCGTCTAGATGTTCCTGCTTCAATAGATGCTTGGTACACGGTTTCTAATTTAGGTACTCGTAACATGCGTTAAACAGCGTTGATTTATACTGCTCGGCTGCTAAGGCTGAGGACGGCGCTAACGTCGGTAGTTGGGAATAGAGATTCGCAAATTGGAACTCTAAATCTAGCTGTTTAACATAGCCTCGTGGGCAACGGAATTTCAGGCCGAGTAAAAGAGCTTCGAGTAAAACCTTGTCTAACGGTACTGAGGTGAAATTCTGAACGTATCTCTCAGGGTCAGGAGGAATAAGGGCTGTGGCTTACACTCATGGAGTTGTTTCTGCCGTGAGGATAGTCGTACTTCCACTTGTCGTGCCACAATTCGCTGAACGTATGGTTCGAACGCCTGGTATTGCTAAACAGCTGGATTCTCTAGCGCGACTGAGAAAAGTCATCGGTTAAGCTCGAGTTCGTTAATCCGAGACAAAATCATGCCACGTTCATTCATGGTGTGGCGTTTCAAGGCGGCATTAGTTGGATTGATTAAATTACGTCTGAGAATTCTCAACAAGTTCTTACGAAATATAAAAGGAAGGGATACCACTAAGGCCGATACTGGATATGTGTAACTCACCGTATCATTCAACTGCCAGGTGGCTCGTCAAACGGCTGGAACCGGTCAGGAAAGCCATAGCTATATACAGTCTCAAGAACAGATTTGATTTTCTTGACTCAGTGAGACAAATTGAGCTAGCTGGGCGACAGATGTTTTCCTTAGATGTGATGTCTCTTTTTACCATGTTCCATCCGAGGAGACCGTAGACTATCTGTGCGAGTTCATCCTGCTGCGCAACAACAACGTTGGTATCCCACCATGCCGGCTGAGACAACTGCTACTCAGGTGCACGCGAAATTTGCAGTTTCAGTTTGATGGAACGCTATATCGACAAATAGACCAGGTGGTAATGGGTTCACCATTAGGACTGTCTTTCGCGGACGTCTTCATGAGCAAATTGGAGTGCAACCAGCTGAACGAATCCATCAACAGCTTGGTTTATTACGGTCGATATGTAGACGACATATTTTGTATTGCGGATAATGGAATGTGCGTCGATGATCTATTGGCCCAGTTTAACACTGCACATAGTAACGTAACTTGCACTATTGAGCTAGAACGTAACGACTCGTTGGCATTTTTCGATGTCCAAATCAACAGGGCATCAGACGGGTCAATGCAGAGGAGGGTGCACAGAAAAGCAACCTGGAAAGGACAGTACATCCATTTCGCTAGTTGTGTTAAGATAAGTCAAAAAGGAAACTCGTCCGTTGCCTAAGGGAGAGAACGAGGAGAATATGCACAGGTGATACGCTTTCAGATGAGCTAAGCTTTATACGAAACGTACTCGAGCGTAATGGGAACCCTGAGCAATTCATCCAGAGGCTCATGGAACCGCGAGTACAAAATCCGAAACCCGTTTCCGCGGAGAAGCGGATGATATACTTTTCGTTCCCATTTAAGGGTGACCCGATAGCGGAACGCACCACCCGAAGACTTTCCTTAGCAACAGAGAGAACGTATTTTGCCGCTAATCTCCGCGTAAACTTCACCCCAACACCGATTGTGCGCCAACAACTTAAAGACAGGATACCTCGGTCGCAGACCTCCTTCTGTGTGTACAATTTCTCTTGCTCGTGTCGAGCAAGGTATATTGGGAAAACGACCAGGCGACTGTGCGTTAGGGTTCGAGAGCATTGTCCAGCTTGGCTCTACAGCGGCGCGAGGAAGAATGCAGCAAGTGCAGTATTGATGCACCTAGTAGACTCCGATCATCAAATCGATTCGCGTGACGCATTCACACCGATCTACTGTGTCCCCGGACGTTACACACGGGCAGTCAGATGTTGCGTGCTGTCGACAGCAGAGGCGATCGCAATTCGGCTCTATAAACCGGACCTATGTGCATAGAAAAACTCGTCCATACTGTAACCTTGCCTTGGCCTCAGATCAACGCGACTAACAATGGCAGTCAAGCCACTTGACTTGACCTCGCCTCAATCAGACCAAACACGTAGACTTATTGACTAGTTACTCTGCTCCAGTGACCTAATTTAAACCCATTGTGTCTATTCTAGCTTGCTTTATTGTGGTTGTATTAGCCTAATGATGAAGCCCTGCAAACAAGCTTGTTCGCTACTTTCTGTTTCTGACGTCATGTTATCAGCTCCTCTTCAATTGATGCTTAACTGCGGTGACATTTTCGTCTCTGCTTTTTGTTGTCAACAAGCTACTTACGCCGTTTGTACCACATTCTTTTTTCTCGTTTAGCTATTCAGGTTAGCGGCCACAGCAGTCAAACAACATTCCTTAAACAGAATTACATGCGTTACCCAGCTTGTGAACTAGGTTTCGTGAATCCGGGTCCGGCACAATAAATGTCATGTTGGTCTATGTTCACAACCAGTGGCATTCCATCTGCGATTCCTTTAGTATTCTGTTTGACCTAACCGGGCTGCGAAGCGTAGCGTGTCACCTAAATTCAATGCACTACGGCGAACGCCGATTTCTTCGATTCACCTTGAATTCAACTGAGGAGACAGAGATACACCTATTCTCAGCAGTGCATCTTCACAACTCATCGAGTACGCACACTACCTTTGTTGGACCTGGAGCCAATGTGTTCTTGTGCTTGTTTTGTCACATAAATTTTCAGTTATCATGCATTAATTTATCCATCGACCAATTTCTTCGTGGAATTTAGCATGAATTTGTTCAAATATTGTGTAAGTAATGCCAGACTAAATTGCAATCAGCAGAAGCCTGAGAAAACTCGCCAGCCAGCAAAGAGGGCGAAGCGTTCCAAAGCGAGCTCCATGACTTCATGGCAAAAATCGGAAATCCAGCCACCCCTTCGTTCGAATAATCCCACTGCTCGCTGCCGGCTGTTAGTTCTCTGGAACGATGTCCATCTGTTAGTGGGAGGTTCAGTTGGTGTGTCTGTGTTGCATCCTAAGGATACTAACGTCCCGCTGTGCGATAGCGCAAGCGGGCTGCGGTCCAAACCTATTCATAGTCGTGCTACACTCCGATGGAATGACAAAACTCCTACTGGATCGCTGGTTGAACCGTCACTCCAGGTTACCTACCGAGATTAGGTTAAAGATAGTAGGCGCTCGGCCACCAGTTATCATCACTTTTCTGGAATATGCAATCTCAGTAAAATATTTGCCTCCACAATGCTGCATAGTTGTAGACAATATAGCATTAGCGACACCTGACGGGACATGGAGACACGAGAGTATATCTCGATCTGGGATGCTTCATGCTACGATGCAGCCTGACTGAAATTTAAGAACCAAAACCCACGTAAAGTGCGATTAGCGGCCGACGGACGAACGGTAGACTTACAACTAAACAAGAATTTGTTGTCCATCTGCACACTTCTAACACCAAAACACCATCATGTTTCTATACTAACACCCAAGGTCTTCTTAGTAAGTTGGCCGAACTTAGAGAAAGCCAGATGTCACAAGCGGGTGAAGTCATCATGATTACGGAGACCTGGTTAAGTCCTGAGATAGCAGATTCTGAAGGCAATTTACCTGGTATGTCACTGCTTCGGAATGACAGAGCTGGAAGAATTGACGGCGTAAATATGTAGTGCAGTTAACCTCCGATATGAGGTTGTTGATAATCCCGAGATCCGTGCCCCAGATTCGCTTTGGTGCAGGCTATGGTTGCGAAAGAAAAACACATATCATAGCTATACTTTACCGTCCACCAAACTCTACGTGTGAAATAGACTCCAACCTAAACCGTGTTCTTCAGGTTGCTTTGAGCAAGACAAACAATCACATTCACATCGCAGGCGACTTGAATGTGGACGATCAGGAAATAGCAGCGACCGATAGCATGCAGTTCGAAGCCCGTTTACAAGAGGTACTTTCCAGTGACTCTCTGTACAACGACGTGACCTCTCACACCAGATTACGGACTACTAACAAGCCTTCGATATCTAATCGTGCTCACCAATGAAGAACTCATAGTAGAAGGAATAATTACAAGCACACCACCGCGATGCATTGATCATGTGACACCACGGTTCAACTCCAGATGTTTTGCGGAATATCCTGGGGAAGAGGAAGAAAGTGTATACTGTCACACATTACAGCGTGCTATCTGCGCTTATTAAGGATGTATCTTGAACATTCTCAACGGAAAGCCCCCCCAGAAATCGCTTGGGACACTTTTACTAGGACATTCATCGCACTGGTAACGCACGCGTCTGAGCAGGAATTCTCCCATCGTCAAAGGAGAGAGAAGTCATTTCTAGGGAGCAGAACACGCAAATGCACGTCCTTGAGGGACTTAACATGGAGAGCTCACAAGGATTTCCCGAATTGCGACATCTGGACTGCCCATATGGCATAGCGTAACGTTGTGTGAGTTTGAACTTCGAGGACAAGCTGACGTATCAGCAGGCGTTAATGCAGAGATTCTGCACGAACCGCAAACGTTTATACAGACATGTTAATGGCCTTAGTAAGGTAAAACGCGGAATTCCAGCACTGATCACGACTGACGGATGCACGCGATGAGCAAGGGAACCAGCCGATCTTTTACCGTTTCATTAAAATGCTGCAAGGAGTAATGGACCCAAAGGTTATCCCTGTTCCTATTGTCCCACCATCATCTTTATCCAATATTAATTTTACTACAGAAAATGTGTCAAAGGAACTGTTGTCTCTGCGTTTCCGCAGCTCTCCAGGTGTCCATAACATTTGACGAAAAGGTTTTGCAGTCATCAGACAGTGATCTGGCGTAACCTTTACATATATTCTATCAGCGTCGTATGGAGAGGAACGATATTCCAACAATATAGAAGCGTGGGGTTATCACTGCTATTCATAAAGGAGGTAGTCGCACTGACCCAAACAATTACCGTCCTATAACGCTATTCCCTGTGCTTTCCAAGGTTATGGAGTCTATCATCACCGATGCACTCATGCAATATCTGGAAAATCAGAAGATGATAGCACCAGAGCAACATGGCTTCCGACAAAAGCGCTCATGCACTGCGAACCAGTTACTTGCACGCAACAGCTGGACTGAAGCAGTTGATGGTGGAGCAGGAATTGCTGTCTTTTACTTGGACCTCTCCAAAGCGTTTGCTCGCTTAGACCACCAAGTTTTCCTTCATAAACTTCAGCTCTATGGTTTTAGTGACCAATTACTGCGTTGGGTAGGCAATTTCCCGCATGAACGCCGGTTGGAAGTAAGAGTACGAGAATACCTGTCCGATGCAATTAAGGTGAAGTGCGGCGTACCACAAGGCTCGTTGCTCGGGCTCCATCTATTCTTTATTTTCGTAAACTATCTGGCGAGGAAAATTACTTCCGATTTCCTACTCTTCGCGGATGGAATCAAGTTATGCCGAACGGCCTAAGAACCGTACGACCACGAAAAGCTCCAGCGTGACCACAACACGATTCCAAACTGATCAGTTTTGAATACCCTACCGTTTAATATGGAAAAATGTCACGCTGTGCAATTTCGCCATAGACATGACTACGTGTATAGGCTTTGGGTCACATGTATTGCAAACAACTTCCCAAGAATGCGATCTTAGTGTGCTCATTCAAAATGACCTTAACTAATCAAAACCGTCAGAGGCAGCTGGGAAGAGAGCCAACCAGCACTGTGGCTTGCTGCGGTGAGCATTCGGACGATTCAACCCATCCATCTTCCCCATGTTGCACAATTCTTACATGCGCCCTCACGTTAAATACGCCATCCAAGCTTGGCTACCTTGATTAAAGTGTGACTTAGAAGTACTAGAGGAACCCCAACGCATGGCCAAAAAAAGAACGTCAAGGACCTACGAAATCTGTCATAACATCACAGGCTGAAGACACTGGGAGTTTGCAGTGGCCGCTACCGAAGGTTAAGCAGCAATCTCATATTATTCTACCAAATATTGAGTTACCCTAATCAAGTAAGCCGTCATTTGCTGAAGCAGTTATAACACCAATCTCAGAGGTAAATCTCTGAAATAGTGTGCACGGTTTAGCCGCCTGGAATCCCGGATGAATTATTTATACCTTCGGGTTTGCCAACCCTGGAACTCTCTCACAAACTTCGTTGTTTCATCCCCGATATTGGATATTTTCACAAAAGAGTGGATCATATTCTTGACCTCCACCACTTCGTTGCCTAAACTGTGCAACTTTGGAACATATTAATTATCCCTCCAAACAGGAATAGCGTGTTCCATAAACCTTAGTATGCGAGACAGAAGTGAGTTTACTCGTTTTAACTTCTTACATTTCTCACGGTGTACAACAACTATAACTGTCCCCAATTTGTCTCCTTGTTCGCACTTAATACCCACTTACACTAGCTAGCCGAACAACCTCCTCGTGGTGCCAACTGGGTGGATCGGGTTTAACCCGTTCCAACAAATGGTTCGGCCGCAATGTTCCAGGACGTGGTGGGTTTTCGCCTGGCAAGTGTTCTCCCTATAAAATGCCACAAATGTCCGTTTAACAACACTGTGACGTGGCGCAAGTGACTCACACTAAATAAAGTCACTGCCCATTGCTTCATCCTGGCGAAGCATTGTATTCCAGCAACCTTATGCTGTAGTTCTGGGGTGCATTGGGCCCCTGTTTGACAAAGGAATAAACGAAAGGCGTATGAACTGAGCAATCAGTCACCGGCTCTAAATGGACGCGATTACATGAATTCGCTCCACTGCCTTGCGAGCAGGCTATTCAGCCAAAGGCTCGGGATGGTGTCCCCTAAGTCAACACCCTAGTTCGGCTTGGGCAACCAGGTAGTATCTCGCCCTCTGACGAAACCATGGACTTTTATGTGTTGTGTTGTGTTTTCTTTACTGTTTCTGTGCCTTCTTTTTGAGTCCCACTGTTTCTGATGGCCCATGTCTATTCATAGACTGTCGCTATTTATATTTATATATATATATATATATATATACATATATACATATACATATATATATGTACATATATATATATATGCACTATTAGTGACACTCATTGGTCATGGGACATTAATCAATGGGACCCCCTTGTTGTATGCACAGGGCTAGATATGTATGCGTTAATAGGAGACAGGTATGCTCCCGAATAGGTTGACACATTGCTGTTAACGGAAGGCAGTGAGAGATGGGAATGTCAGTGCTATGGGTCACCAAAAATACTCCTGACTGTAGCTGGTCAATCTAGGACAAGGTTTTTGCAAGTTCTCCGTAAGCATCACTTTAACAGATCTTTTGTCGGAAAGAGTTACCAATGGTTCGGATTCTGACCCGGCCGGTATACGGTGTCCCTGTGCCAAATTTCTAACACTCTCCTAGCAGCCGAAAAGTATCGAGCGCATACTTTGTGTTCTGTCCAAGTTGCAGCGTATCAGTGGCACATTTGGGCTCCAGGTCAGTAGTGCTTCTGGCCGAAACAATATACCGCATAAAGACGATAATAATAATAATATTATTATTATTATTATTAACATAATTGATGAGAATGAGAGGAAGTATGGGCATGTTGCTCTTCAAGTGAAAAGTTCTGGCAATATTTGGCACAGAACCTACACCTACAGGTGATGTCACGCCCTTGCAAGAGCAACATCTTGATATCCTCTTATATTTGTCTGCATTGCTGGTAAGGTATTTGCCCCGTATGCTTGTCTTTTGTGGTGGTTGGAGGCAAACTTACACATTGAGTAGGTTTCAGTCACTGAGGACTACTTAAATTGCGTGACTTGGTGATATTATACCATTTATCCATTATCTGGGCTTTCATTGAATGGATGTCCATATGACCTCCTCACGAAAAAGTGACATAATGGTGTTCAGGTAGAGGCAGCTTCGTAACTTACTGCGATGGGATTGCACAGTCTCACACGACCAGATGGTGAATGGCAACCGATTTCACAGTGAAGCATATATGGTGAGACGAAAGTTAGACGGAAAATTTGTCGTGCCTCGTGGTATGACCAGGGTACGGTCTTCGTTACCTAAGTCTCGCGTGTAAATGTGTTGTAATGTTAAGGACAAATCGATTGCAATGGGTATTGACATGAATCAGATTGTGCATCAGTCTCGTTCTCCTTTAGACTTCTCAGCCAAAACGGATGGAGATGAAGTTGCTGGCATCGCTCACGAGTGTTTGGGATATAATTGTTTCCCAATATGTGCTTAGTAAACGACCGCTGAAGGCTTTCTATCGATGTTCTGTCTGGTTTCCTCATATTGCCTCAGATTATGCTGCGGTATTCCAGGATGGGATGATTAAGGATTTTACACAGTTCAACTGTAGCTGTGATTGTATGCGTGTTATGAGAGATGTTAGCGAAGGATTGTCTGGCTCGTGTTATCTGGTACTCAATCTGTTCAGTGAAGTTGTAGGTACAAGAATATATGATTCCGAAGTCACGGATAGACCGTTGTACACGGATGCGTTCGCTGTTACGTGTGATGGATACTAATACGTTGTACCACTAAGCATGTAACACCTGCTTTCAAGACACGTAATCCCAGCAAGCAGAAGACGTCTAAACAGCAGGAGGTTTATCAATCAATTGAGGAAGATACAAGACTCACGGAACTCGCGTTGCGAGACCGGGGGTGTGTGTTTGATGATTGGCTGGCTGGTGTGTGTGTGTGTGTGTGTGTGTGGTAACCAATCCACGCACGGCTGAGTAAACGGATCGAAGTCATTCGCGTACGTGACATCCCCTCATCTCTTGAAATGTTTATACTCCTGGCACGAACCGGTCAACGGGTTTATGCGTACACTGAGATCTGCGAAGCGTTGGTGCATCTGACGATTGTACAGAATCCTGGGGGTTTGTTTCCCTTTCCGGCTGAACGGATGCTGATTCACCCAGACGTTCATCTGCTGTTGTCCCAACAAAACGTAAGCGTATATGGTCTGAGTGTCGCCGTACTATTCGACCATTTAATTCAAGATCTGCTTGGGTACAGTCACCTTTCATTACGGTTGCGGATTGCCAGCAGTGCTCATGGGAAAGTCTTGTGTATACGCGATCACCCGGCTACCAACTAGAGTCGTGGTTATTTTGCGATGCGGCAGCCTTGTCTTGTTTCTTCTCCATTTGTGCTCTATGATTTGGAAGCAGAAGATCCAGACTCGTACGGTGTGTTCTGCCAAACATCGTCTTCGCGGGTGATTTACCAGTGGCTTCCGAGGGCGTTATCCTGTAAGCAAACAGCAAGCGCTCTAACCTCGTCTGAACAGTTCCTGGTACTTGTTTCGAGAGACCTCTTTTAATTGTCTGCACCGCCCTTTCCGCTAGCCCATTAGAAACAGGGTGATATGGACCTGTACGGACATGCTGAACACCACTGCTATCCATGAAGATTTCAAATTCTTTGCTAGTGAAACATGGCCCATTATCTGTGCAGAGTGTCTCCGGTATCCCAAATATCGCAAATGACGACCGCATTTTGGAGATGGTTGTCTCTGTAGTAGGGTGGGCAACAGGATAAACATCTATCCATTTCGAATGAGCGTCAATTAGCGGCAGGAAAAATACACTATTAATGGGTCCAAAGTAATCCGCATGGATGCGCTGCCATGGATTTTCAGGCCAACGCCAATGGTGTACCGGACCAGGAGCTTTGTTTGACTGATACTGTTGACACAAACATGTTTTTAGATAGTTCTCTATCTCCGTATCCAAGCCAGGCCACCAGCAATAACCGCGCGCCAAGGCTTTCATTCGGGCTACGCCTGGATGTGCGTTGTGGAGTTCCTTTATGATGAACGGCCGTGCCTTTAGCGGTGGAATCAGGCGGGATCCCCAAAACAAGCATCCATCGTGAAGGCTCAATTCATTTTTCCGTTGTGCGTAAGGTTTAAGGTCGACGGGAACTGTAGTAGGCCAGCCGGTTTTTGTAAGTCGCACTATAGAAGATAGCGTTGGGTCACGATCGGTCCACTGACGTATGGTGTCACCTGTCAATGGAGTGGTGTCGAGGTGTTGCATTAGATTTACAAGCTCTACTGGTTCCTCCAGTATTTCGTCTGGGGTCGCATGTGGTAACCTGCTTAATGCATCTGCTGTATGATTGTTCAACCCAGGAATATACGAGATTCTATATTTATATGCACTTAATATTAATGCCCAGCGTTGCATTCTCGGTAAAAACATCTGCTCGATTCCCTTTGACTCGCTCAGCAAGGATATCAGTGGTTTGTGGTCGGTTTGTATTTCGAAATAGTTTCCCCAAATGTACTGATGAAACCTCTTGACGCCAAATATAACTAACAGGGCTTCTTTATCCAGCTGGGAGTAATTCTTTTCGGCGGGTTGTAAAGTTCGTGAAGCAAATGCAATCGGGTGAATGACACCATTGGACATTTTGTGGCATAGAACTGCTCCGACTCCGTATGGGGAGGCGCCACACTAAAAGATTAACGGGTTTGCAATATCGCAATGAACCAAAACAGGTGCGGAAGCAAGACACTTCTTTGCACAAGTTAAAGCAGATTTGTGCTCGCTTTTCCACATCCACGGGATGTTTTTGTGTAACAGTTCGTTTAATGGAGGAAGAATGGTCGAGGCATCAGGTAGGAAACGACGATAGTGGGACAACGTTCCTCGGAATGATCGTAGTTCCTCGCTATTCTTGGGCTGAGGTGCCTACACAATAGGCGCTATTTTATCTTGCAGGACATGCAAACCGGTTTTGTCCAGTTTATAACCAAGGTAACAAACAGAATCGGATAAGAACTCACATTTGGACTTTTTTAATTTTAACCCACACTCTTCCAGACGCAGGAAAACAGTTCGCAATGTGATTAGGTGATCAGAGTCACTGCGACCAGTAACAAGGATATCGTTCAAGTATGCTCAGGTGAACGGTATATCTTTAACTATATTATCCACTATACGTTGGAAAATGCTGGGTGCTGAATTTATTCCAAACGGGAGACGCGTGTACTGGAATAGTCCCAGGTGGGTAGTTATTGTGGTCAGTTCCTGTGACTCATCATCAAGTTCGACCTGAGAGTATACGTGACTGAGATCTAGCTTGGAAAACTTTTGGCCGCCGGCTAAAGTCGCGTACAAGTCTTCAATACGTGGTAGGGGATATTTTTCCACTTTCGACGCTTGGTTGACTGTCAACTTGTAGTCTCCGCAAATACGGACGGAGCCGTCAGGTTTGAGTACAGGTACAATGGGAGTGCCCCAATCTGAAGGTTGCACCGGGATTATGACTCCTTCTGATCGCAGACGTTGTATCTCGGCCACAAATTTAGGGCGCATTGCATAAGGTAATGATCTAGCTTCGTACAATTTTGGTTCGGCACCCTTTTGAAGTTTGATAGAAGCCTTGAAATGACGCATTTTCCCAGTTTATTTTCAAACAACGATGGGAACTCGTTCAATAATCCATTCAAACTGCCGTCCTCATCAGTGAGTTGGTTGAGTTGCATGGTCTCGGGAAAGAACTGTATCCAGTCTCGACCCATGAGATTCGGTTTGTTCCCAGGTACAACGATTAAGAGCAGGGTGAATTCTCGCTCCCCGTGCCTGGCTTAAACGAAACATCTGCCCAACACCTGAATTGGATCACCTGTGTACGTCTGTAATCTCGAGTTGCACAGTAGCAAATATGGTAGCTTTTTCATTGAACCGCGGTATACAATGGTGTCCGTCGCCCCCAGTATCTAGCTACATGTCTACCGGTTCATCCTCTATCATCAAACGTATTGTATAAGGAGGACAATTGTTGTGTGTTACACTGTTCAAGTACACGGAGTTAAGCTCACTGTTCAAATGTTTTAGGACATTATCTTCCCGTAGCTCTATCTTGCTTTGACGATTTGTTGAGGCGATGTTCGTGGGGCAGGAACTTTCCGATATACAGACACGTGCTAGATGACTTATGTTGCCACATTTCTGACAGATCCTGTTGGGGATTTATAGGAAAATACGGTTGCGTATTATTAAGTAATTAACGACCCAACCAATAATAGTGAAAACTCCGAGCTTAGGTAGGAAAATAGATTGTCAAAAGTGACAATAAATTGACACAATCTAACATTGTATCACGGCATGGCACAAGGCCCTGTTCAATCGTATAGCATGTAGTCAGCCCCGTTGATGAGTCATCGGCCGTGGTGCACGTGATGCTTATGCTGTGTGTCTTTTTCAAGTCTCACATGAGTCGATAAGGTCCAGTGACCTGGTATCGGCCCAGCTTGCACGTCCCGTCTGCGTGTGTGTGTGCGCGCGCGCACAAAGTGGTCTGAATCGGTCGGGTCTCGTAACTTTACGACCGAAACGCGTGGCGTAGTTCGGAGGCGGGATTGGTGATTGCGATTTCGTAGTAGGGGCGTGATTCGAGGGAGTCACTGCAGCTTCGATGTGTGCGGGCTTGAGACGGTCTGTACTCACTGTGTCGGTCCGAGTTGGGAGTTGAACAGTGAACTGCTTAGGGCCGCGAGAAATGACTCGGTAGTGTCCATCGT
>CALYDF020005725.1:0-14066 GCA_944474145.2 Dicrocoelium dendriticum | reverse complement strand
TCCCCGCATAAACAACATCAATGCATTTTTCGAATCACGAACTACACAGAAATATTTGTGTTCTCAAACGAAGCCAACTACACGTTCAGCTGACAAATCAGCAACTACAGCTGTGGACCGTTCATCAAAGTAGCTATTATACACGTTGTGCCCGTATTGCTTAGTCGCTCTGTTTGTTGCGTGCGCGATATAGCCGCTTAAACCTGCCCCCGCCTGGGTCAGATGCACAGAACGTAACGTCCTTGAACGTGCAGACAATTCAGCGCACACGCGACCGGCAGGTAACCATAAGCGCTCGGGCCTCTCTGCGATTCCCATCGATTGACGCAAGGGATTGTGGCGACCAAGCAAATCCCATGGTACCGCATCCAGATAGACAGTAGTTTGTGACCTTCCTTCATACCATAAAAATGTACCGATCGGAATCCAGTGTAGCAGTTGCCAAGGCAAATTCCATCGCAAATGTTCCAAGCTCACAGTGAACCAGTTGAAGCTGCACAATAGTAAACCAGATTCACTGTGGTTCTGTTCAGTATGTATAGTCATCCCACTGGTAAAGAATGTATATGAACTATCGCAGAAGTACGAAAGAATAGTGGTTATGTTTGAACAAATGAGGAGCACCAAAGATGTTTCATTTGTAGAAAGTGTCAGAGTGCAAATCCCAGTTATTCCCATCCAGCACCGCATTAAAATTGAGGAAGAAGACTAAGCAACGCGCCAAAAATGCATCAGCTGTGGCATTAAGCGCCAATACTACCAGTTGCTCAAATATGCTTGAAACAACCACCGCCAGCCTGATTGCAATGCGCGCCGTCAGAGGCTCGTCCACCCTCCAAAGGGTTCCGAAAATTCAGAAGGGTTTGGACACCACTGGTGGTTGGAAGTTGGTTGCTGCCAAAGGTGGTATCGGAAAACTAGATCTTCGGCCATCCCCATTGAAACCATAGTAAATGAACAAGACGAAGCTGTACCCAAACAGCCTACATTGACAGTATACAGACCAGCTGGTCGTTTGACCTCCACCAGAGTTGCACGTAGTATACCAGCGGTAATCTGCACCAACTATCCAGAATCGACCTCAAAGTCCTTAAAAGGAATACAACTCGATGGCATGAACCAGTGGAACTACATAGGTGACATTATAGGTGTTGTAATTAAGCCTTTAACTTTGTCACTCGTTATCCCTCACCCACACTCACAGCACTACAGTGAACCAAGATTTCTCAGAGCTGGGCTGGCTTCTGCCAATGAAGCAGCAGCTGTCCTGTTATCAACAGGTCGCCTCCGGAATGGGTCATATTCCATCCGCCTATTCCCGGATATCCCGTGGAGCGAAAGCAGGCAGGCGAAGCACTACTTGGACGAAAACCGGAAGGAATATGTAGCCAGGACCAACCTTGAACACAGGGTTCCCGAGGCTGGAAGTCATGGTGATCATGAAACGACCAGTCACGACTAGGAATAATGGCGGTACGTTCGCGAGACACTCTTTCTGGAAAACGTCATAGCACAATCTACCTCGAGGCTGCGCCGGTCGCCAAACTACAAGGGATGTAGCCCGAGGATTGTAAAAGTGTTTCTTCAATCTAGACAAATGTTGGCAATGGTAGTGGAAGGGTGGTATGCGGACCGCAACAGCCTTCCTTCGGACCCCCTAATCAAAGCAGCATCCGGTAGGCAAGCACACGAGAGCAGCCGCTTAGTCAGACCCCTTACCGACAAGCGTTCGGATACTTTCAATCAACTAGCCAACGAAACTGGCAACCACACAAGATACATTATATGCAAAGAGAGAATCAAGTACGTAATGGTAGGATCCATTAATGGGACACAGATGTGTTTGTCATCCCATGACCCAAAAAGGATTAGTTGCCGACCTTTTACCGGTCGGCGCAACATTTTATCCAAAGCACTCATCCCACGATTTACTGCTAAAAATAGATTAACTTTCCTACATGTACACCAATGCACAAGGTCTCCTGAACAAATTTTCCGAACTGTGGCTATATCAAGCGTCACATGCCTGGGACCTCATACTCGTTACGGAAACCTGCTTGCACTCAGAAATTACCGATGCCGAAATTGCGATAAATGGTATGTCCCTTCTCTGAAACGATCGGCCAAGCAAAGTCAGGGAGCTAATGTTATACTACCGCAACAACTTTCAGTGCGAACCGGTGGCCGATACGGAAACGCTGATCATAGACTCATTCCGGTGCAGCCTTCGACTGGGACGCAACGATACTTGTCTTTTGACCGTTGTTTATGGTCTCACAATATCTACCCTAGAAATGGACTCCCGCCCGGCATTATCCCTGGGAAGTGTGCTACGAGGACGACGCAGTCATGTTCTCATCTCAGGTGACTTTAATCTTCATGATTTGGAAGTTCCGGCATCCCCAAACGAGCAGTTTAAGGCCGACCTGTAAGAGTATATTACAAGCATTCCGCTATTCAGCCATGTCAGTTTACCCACCGGATTCAGAGCCGGAAATAAACCATCTGTGCTTGAGTTAGTGCTCACGAACGAAGACCTCATAGTTGAGAAACCAAGGCTGGATAGCCCTCGGGGGCGGAGTGACCATGTAACCATAATTTACGACTTCGTGTGTTATGCGGAGCATCCACAAAAACTTACTAGCTTGTTTCGAACAATCACCCACGACGACATACTGACAGAACTTGTGGGAGATGCCAGCTGGTAGTTTCCAGATGACATGTTCCATTGACAGTGCTTTGCTGGATTTTACTGACAAGTTCAGTGATCTGATTAAATCTGCATTGGTCAACATGCTCCATCGTTTTGCTAGGGCAAAATCATTCATTTAAAGTAGGACCCGAAACCACATGACAGTAAGAGAGGCTGCGTGGCATGTGTATAGAGCGAACCCTAGCCTTGACAGCTGGAGTAACTATGTTGTGCATCCTAATCACTGAACCACACTTATGCTCGAGGACAAGTTAGTACACCATCGGAGTCTAGCGGAAAAGTTTGTGTTAACGAAAAGCTTCTGTACAGAAATGTGAACAGTCTTCAGAATGTGAAACGTGGTGTTCCCCCACTAATAGCAGCGGTTGGAGGTGCTCAAACCGCCGAGGATGCAGCCAACGTTCTACAGCTACAATATGCTCCGATTTTCCGACGTGCTCCAAGCATTTGTAACATACCTGCACCATTCTCCCCGACGCCCGTCTTTACACATGTTACGTTTACTTCAGCGACCATTTTGCGGAAGCTGTTGTCGTCGCGCCCCCATAGTTCCCCCGGAGTTGACGACATTCCCCTGAAAGCACTGCAGGTGGCAGCTACGAAGATAACTGAACCACTAACGAGATTTTCCCCAAGATGCCTAGACGAACAGCAGGTCCCTAACATGTGGATGCAAGACATCTTTACTCCGATTTTCAACAGTGGTAGGCGTTTAGAGCCAGCCAACTATCACCCAGTGACTCTCTTCCCAGTGCTCCCTAAGGTGATGGAATCGATCATAGCTGAAGTTGTAATGGGCTACTTTAAAAGGTCTAACATCATAGCACCGGAGCAACATGGATTCCGTCAGCATCGGTCATGTACTACGAACCTACTGCTTGCTCGTTACAGTTGAACCGCACCCTTCTCCAAAAGCTACAAGCATACGGAGTTGGAAACCCTGTCCTTGGATGGATCGGAAACTTCCTCTTTCAGCGGCGCCTTCAAGTTCGAGTTCAAAGTTCATTTTCCGATCCAAATGATATGAACTGCTGTGTTCCATAAGAGTCGGTGTTGGGGCCGCGATTATTCCTGTTCTTCGTTAAGGACTTTGTGAGTGTCATCGCGACAAATTTCCTGCTTTTTGCCGGTGACATCAAGATACGGCGAGCAATCGACTGTCAGCAAGATCATGACATGTTGCAACGAGACTTGACTGCGCTTTTGAATGGTCAAATGTAAATCCACCTCCGTTTAACACGCACAAGTCCGACACCGTGCATGTCCGCCACAAGCCCATGTACGCATATAAGATTGGAGACGATACGCTGAACACAGTCTCACAAGCGCGAGACCTTGGGGTGGTAATTCAAGATAACCTCGGCTGTTCGACGGAGACGTTGAAGGCGTCAAAATCTGCGATCCAACATAGTCTGTTATGGAGGGCTATCGGGAGGTTCTATCCCTCCATCTTCCCCCAAATGCTTAATGCGCATTTGATGCCCCATTTAGAGTACGCGATCCATGCTTGGTAACCCTGGTTAAAACGCGACCTGGTTGCACTGGAGACCGCAAAGCGACGGGCAACGAACAATGTGAAGGATTTGTCCCACCGTCAATACCATAGGCGACTGAAAGCCCTGGGAGTGTACAGCGGAAGATATCGCCGTCTACGAAGTGACATCATCCTGGCGTTCCAGACTTTATAAACCTCGATGAGGCTTGCTGCCACCTGAAACTTAGCCGCAACACAGAACTGAGGGGTCATAAGTTGAAACTTGACACCCAATACAGTCGGCTTCAGCGCCGCTGGAATTAACTTTCCCTTCAAGTTTGTCAACCGTGGAACGCTCTTTCGAGTTTTATCATTTCAGCTCCTAAGCTACCCATTTTTAAAAAGGTCTCGACGATGCTTTACATCATTTACATTACTTGATCTGATTTCTATTCAGTAAGTGACGACAAAGCGCAGACAAACATTGTGCTCAGCAACCCCCACGAAATCGGGTTAAACAGATATACCTATGTGTCAACATGGATAATATGGTGAGTCCACAGATGTATTTTTCACTTTTGTGTAAATTGAACTAACCTTATTCCCATAAACCATCCTACGGGATTTGTCAAGCCTTCGCTTATTTATCCGTACTATACCATTGTTCCGTTGTACCTCTCACCAGAACAGCATGGCTTCCGACGACATCGAGCGTGCACTACAAATATACTATTAGCAGGTTGCAGCTGGACTGAATTAATAAACTCTGGCACAGGAGACGACGTAGTCTTCATTAACTTCTCAAACGCGTTCAACCGGTTAGAAGATAACATTTTGGTCTTCAAACTAGATCTTTGGTATTGATGATCCTCTCCTAGGATGGATCAGAAGGGTTCTTCTACACCGACGCCTAGAAGTAAATATGCGTGATTCGCTGTCAGATCCCATCCGAGTTTTATGAGGAGTATCACGAGGATCGGTACTTGGACCGCCACTTATTTTTGACGTATATTAACGATAGTACACGCCTCGTAAGCTGGAACTGTCTTTTGTATGCGGATAACATCAAGGTTTGGAGGGAGATCTATACATCAGATGATATCAAACTACTTCAAGCCGATCTGGATAGCGCATACGCGCGGTCAGTCCAGTACCTACCTCGATTCCATGTGGACAAATGCAGTGCTGCATTTACGGTACAAGTTGGTGCATTCCTACAAACTCGGCAACCAGGACCTTCAAACTTCTTATGGAGAGAGGGATCTGCGAGTTTTTGTTCAACTCGACCTTGGATATTCTAATCAGACTGAAACGACATCAAGGAGGAGCTTCAAACATATAGGCCTCCTGAAGGGTGCATTCAGATGATAGGACCCTTCGCATTTTTCACAACTTCTCGTCTCATATATACGGCCACATGTGGCAGCTATGGCTGAGGAGAGAAATTACCGCCTTGAAGATAACCCAACACCATCAAGCAAGAATGCCAAGGATCCGTAAAATTTGTCGTATGAGCGAAAGCTTCAAATGCTCGGGGTCTTCAGCGGACAGGATTGACGATTGCGCGGGGACCTCATTCTGACTTTCCAGATTTTGTGAGATCCCAAGCACACGTGCTGCCATTTACTAGAGCCCAGTCACAGCAACAATTTGAGAAACCACTATCTCAAGCTGTCGCGGCAGCACAGTCGTTTGGAATGCCGTCGGAATTTCTTTTCCGTATGCGCTTGCCGAACGTGGAAAGCCTTACCGGAATATGTCATATGTGTTCCCACGTTGGCAGACTTCAAATCCGATGTTGACCGTGCAGTTATTTCGCTGCACCATCTTACATAATCCATTACGCATGGATAAACAAAAATGCCTGTAAGAGATTTCACTTCCAGTCAACTCCCAGATTTTGTTCCACGTTTTTCACCAAATGTATGTGTACACCAGAAGGAGAGACGATTTTTACCAACATCCCATCTGCCATCATTTCCTATGGATTTACCTGGGATGTACAGTCGGTATTACGTATAATTCAGTGAGTTCACGGTGTAAACCCCTTTTTGCTAACAATTTTTTTAGATTTTGTATTTTTACCCTAACCATCCTAGCAGAGCTGTTAAGCATCAGCTATTCTACCCGTATAAAACCATGGTTCCTTTGTTCCATATGTGTGTGTAAACGGATACACATGGGTGTTATCGAGCATAGCTTGGCTTACAGTGGATTTATACTTACGAATACAGCGGTACGTCCACCAGTGTAAACCTGAATTTGTTGACAATTTTGCTTATACTATGAATTTTCACTATGATCATCCTGTGGGACATAGTAAGCATTAGCATTTTTAACCGGTATAAACCATTGTTCCATTGTAGCTTGAC
Organism: Dicrocoelium dendriticum; assembly: GCA_944474145.2. Taxonomy (NCBI): domain Eukaryota; kingdom Metazoa; phylum Platyhelminthes; class Trematoda; order Plagiorchiida; family Dicrocoeliidae; genus Dicrocoelium; species Dicrocoelium dendriticum. Next base: position 7,507 of record CALYDF020005725.1, on the reverse strand, counting down.
CCAATGCACTCCGACTCTGAACATTCAACCAGCAACACGTCGTGGAGTGGACCAAAGAACTGTGTCTACATTGCTTTATTGGTTGGCAAAGAAATGGTTCGCTTGCAGTTGGACACGAGTGCTGCCATTAACATACTACCTGCGAAGCGATGCCCAGGAAATCGTGTGCGACCTGAGCAGAGATCCCTGCGAACGCGGAACGGTTCCAAGCTCTAGCCGAGAGGATTGACTACTATCAAAGTGATCAATCCCGAAGATGGATCATCACATGTCACATAGTGTGACACCCTACCGTGCGGCCGCACTTTAACTCGGCTCTCGCTTTGCCCTCTGTGGCGACTCCAATTCTCCCCACACAATATTGTGCTTGCGCTCGTTCGAACCAGTTCGACGAGCTCTACTCAGTGCTTTCCATCTCTTGGATCTAACCTGTGTGAATTACACTCTTGCTCCAGTTCCCAGTTTTCGGCATATTCTTTGCCGAATTCCACTTGTGTAACTACATCAAACCGGTCTTTCGGAAAAGATTTTGGTCTCATTTGGAAGAAGAAGTTGTGGACTCCCCAACTACGCGGCAAACATCCCTGTAAGTTGCAGCATAACAAACTTACAGCCTTTTTGCTCCGCTCGTCAACTGATCAGCTCTAGGGACGCTTATCAGCGCTCCACCTGCATCGTCGCTTAAGGCAGGCCGATTAACACACGCTGCCGCTTTGTGTGGGTGTGTGTGTATGACTGCGAGTCGATTGATCGCTGAATCCGACAGCCTGCGCGTTACGACCTCCATCTGCCTCCCCGCCTGACCTTGGTTCGGTTGAACAACTATCTATTCGTGTGCGTGTTCTGACCTGTTCCTGCGTCACCCCTAGCGCAAAGTACACTTATCAAGGTGAGCGCTTAGATAGGCTTTGCTGTAAACAATAAGAGGACGAGTAGCATTCCAATGGTTCAACGTCGCCTATGTTACGCAGACAACTGCAGTAAACTGCTTAAGATCAGTATTACCTGTTCTAGCTGCATTAGATCATACTGTCCGCAATGTGTAGGCAAATCTGTCCAAGAAGTGAGACAGACAAACAAAGTTGCTGACACAATTTGGTTTTGCCCAACATGTCAAGCCATTCCAGTTGTCAACTGTTTATCTTTGCTCATAAAAATGCGATAAAATGACTGAAATAATCGCGCAATTTGTAAATACTAAGACCCTCCCCCGGAGGTAAATACGGCCACGATAATATCTCACCCGGCCAAAGTAAGCTCTGAGTCTAAACCGAAGAAAAGAGCTAGACGCTCCAATCGCACTGCAGCGTCTGTGACTCTAAATCCACTGGGTAACCTCACTCCCATAAGTGTGCAAGCCTCAAACATGCCTGCTTCCACTTCTTCAACCATAGAGGCTTCACTTGGAGATTCATCCATGACGCCGACAGCTCAGAGCCGTAGGAAATCCGGTGCAGATAACAAGCAGGTAACGTACGCATCGATTGCCTCGACAAACACACCGCGAGGGACACACATAGGTCCATTTTCAGTCCGAGCACGCGTGGCGCAAAACAGCTTTCACCGTCAACTCCAGTGGTGCCCTCTAAACAACCCGAATTGTCGGCAACACTCGCTAGACAAAACCACCCTGCGTTAACTCTCGTGTGCACCAATGTTCCCGAATCCAAATCTGGCAGAATAATAGGCAAGTTGCAAGACGATCGCAACCAGTGGAGTTCCATCTGGGAGGTAATTAACATTCGGGTTGAGCCTGCAATGCTGCAACGCGTAGCGCGTCACCCGACCTCAGTGCACTCTGGTGAACCTCGAATTCTTCGAGTAACACTAAACTCAGCAGATGAGACAGAGGCTGTCCTGCTCTCAGCAGTGCGTCTTCGCAACTCACCGAGCGGAGTGCGCATATTACCTGATCTACCGTGGATAGATCGGCCAAAAGAAGCAGCTGACCAACGCGGTATTGCTAATAGGGATAGCAAGAAAACAACATTTTAAAAAGCGCAGTAAGAAGACGAAGACTGGCAAATGCACACATTTCGTATTGTCTCATCAGTGCCTTTAACAATAACTCGCAATAATATTTATTCAGTGAAGGGTGCGACCAAACATACATGGTCGCACCCTTCACTGAATAAATATTATTGCGAGTTATTGTTAAAGGCAATGATGAGACAATACAAAATGCGTGCATTTGCCAGTCTTCGTCTTCTTACTGCGCTTCTCAAATTACTAAAGGGAACTAACTGTTTCAAAACAACATTTGTTCATGGTGTTCCTGAGCTTCTGCATTCTTCTGATCACGATGCGCAAACTCATGACCGAGAGCAGTGGTGCTACATTCGCTAAGCACTCTCTGTTGACAATGTTATTGCCAAATCCCTGACAAGAGTTCCGTCATCACCTAACTACAAGGGCTGCGGTCCAAGGCTAATTAAAGTAATACTACACTCCGATGGAATGACACAAGTTCTGTTGGATAGCTGGTTAAAGTTCCGAGCTAGGCTGCTAACAGAGATCCGGCTAAAAGCAGCAGGCGAACGACCAAAAGTCAGAAGCAATTCAATGGAACTTGCAAAGGCAGTAAATTCCTTATCTGCACAGTCCTGCGGTGAGACCAACACAACTGCGCCCACGGCACACAGGAGGACTGAGCACAGCACCAGTGAAACTTCTGTTCAGGAATGCTTAATAATGACATGCAACACGACTGAAATACATAAACCAAAAAACGATTAATTGCCGGCCACCTAACGGCCGGTTTAAAAGCGAACACAAACTTGACATCTATCAATGAACTCCTAACAACAAAGACCCTATCTTGCATGTATACAAACGCCCAAGGCCTTCTAAGCAAGTTGGCAGAACTTAAAGAACTCCATGCCTCACAACCGCGGGACCTCGTCATGATTACAGAGACATGGTTAAACCCTGAGATAACCGATTCTGAGATCAATTTACTCGGTATGTCATTGCTTTGGACCGATAGAACCGGGAGGGGGGCGGTGTGATTCTTTATTATAATACAAAACTCCGATGTGAAGTTCTCGATCACCCGGAAATCCGAGCTCCCGATTCGCTTTGGTGCCGCCTATCGTTGTGAAACCATGACACATGCCTACTAGCCGTGATTTATCGCCCACCAAATTTAACTTCGGAAATGGACACCAAACTGAACCACGTTTTCCAGTTTGCTTTGAACAAATCCTACACCCACATTCTTATCGCGGGAGACTTTGACGTGCATGACATAGAAACGCCGGCAACCGACTGTACGCAGTTTAAAGCCTGCTTACAAGAGCTTATTGCTAGCCACCCTCTTTACAACTACGTAACCTCTCCCACCAGATTTCGAACTGCTAACAAGCCGTCGATACTGGATCGTGTGCCCACTAACGAAGGACTCATGGTTAGCGGGATGGTTACAAGCACACCACTGGGTCGTAATGATCATGTTACTCTACTCTTTGACTATATACGCTATGCGGAGTACCCTGAAAAGAAGGAGGATAAAGTGCATACTGTCACACACTGCAATGTGTTGTCTAAGCTTGTTAAGGATGCATCTTGGACTTTCTTAACCGAATGCCCCTCAGATGTTGCCTGGGAAACATTCACAAGGACGTTTAGTACAATGGTAGTGCACGCATCAGAGCAGAAGTGCTTCCAACCTAAAAACAAGCGTAATTCATTTCTGAGTAGCAGGACACGTAAATGTATGTCCCGGAGGGATTTGGCATGGCGAGATCACCAGGACTGCCCGAATGCCGAAACCTGGACTGCATACGTGACACGCCGTAACTTCTGTGTGAAACTGATCCGCGAAGACAAGGTCACTCATCAGCAGAAGTTAATGAAGCGATTCTGCACGAATCGCAAACTCCTGTACAGGCACGTTAACGGCCTTCGAAAGGTAAAGCGAGGGGGCTCCAGCGCTAGTCACGGCTGATGGGTGCACGTGATCAGCAATGGAAGCAGTTGGTCTCCTACAGCTTCATTACTCCCAAACTTTCCAGGAGGTAACGAGCACAAACATTCTCCTCATTTCTAATACTCCATCATCTGGTTTAGAAAACATCACCTTCACTGCAGAAGCTGTGTTGAAGAAGTTGTTATGCTTGCGTATCCACAGTTCTCCCGGAGCTGACAACATCCGACCAAAGGCTCTACAGGCAGTAGCTAGTGATCTAGCAGCACCACTGCCTATATTCTATCAGCGATGTCTAGAGGAGAACCGTATTCCACCAGTATGGAAGCGAGGAGTCATCACTCCTATTCATAAAGGAGGTTGCCGCACTGATCCTGCCAACTACCGTCCAATAACACTACTTGCTGTACCATCCAAAGTGATGGAATCAATCATCGCAGATGCGTTGATGGAATACCTGGAAAGTCACAATTTAATAGCCCCAGATCAACATGGCTTTCGTCAAAAGCATTCGTGTAATACTAACCTATTAATTGCACGTAATAGCTGGACTGAAGCTGTTGATGACGGAGTAGGGGTCGATGTCATCTATCTAGACTTTTCAAAAGCATTTGATCGCTTAAACCATTGCATTCTCCTTCAGAAGCTTCGGAACTACGGCATTGGCCATCCAATCCTCAGTTGGATTGATAATTTTCTACAAGTAGGACGAGTAATGGTGTGAGTCCGAGAATCATTTTCTCATGCAATCGATGTGGCGTGTGGAGTACCACAAAGCTCGGTTCTTGGACCTCGTCTATTCTTGGTGTTCATTAACGATTTGGCGAGATCAATTGCTCCCGATTTCTTATTTTTCGCTGATGATATTAAGATATGACCAAGGATCAGAGGACCGGAAGACCATGAACGGCTCCAGTGCGATCTTAACACAGTGTCGAACTGGTCACTTCAAAACGCCCTACCGTTCAATGTAGACAAATGTCACGTCGTACAATTACGCCATAGCCATAACTACACCTATTCACTTGGGACCAACAGACTGCAGAATAGCTCCCAGGAACGTGACCTGGGTGTGATCGTACAGAGCGAACTCAACTGTTCAAAACAGGCTGAGGTAGCTGCGAAAAGAGGCAACCAGCATGTCGGCATGCTGCGAAGAGCATTCGGGAGATTTGACCCATCCATCTTCCCAATGATGCACAATTCCTACGTGCGCCCGCATGTTGAATACGCTATCCAAGCTTGGCAACCTTGGTTGAAGCGTGACCTAGAAGCGATAGAGGCACCACAACGGAGAGCAACAAAGAATGTGCAGGGTCTGCGCTATCACACTTACCACCGAAGGCTGAAGTTGCTGGGAATTTTGAGCGGGCGCTATCGAAGGCTGCGCGGTGATCTCATATTAGCGTATCAAATGTTGTGTGACCCCAACCACGTATGCCGCCATTTGCTGAAACTTAGCCACAACACGCAGCGCAGGGGTAACTGCTTAAAGTTGAAGGAACAATACAGCCGTCTAGAGTGTCGACGGAATTACTTTTCCCTTCGGGTTTGCAAACCTTGGAACGCACTCCCAGACTCAGTTGTATCCTCTCCTACCTTGGATGTTTTCCAAAAACGGTTAGATGTTGCTCTTAGCTCCCAACATTTTGTTACCTAAACTCCCCTACTGTGGATTACGCCAAGGATTCATTTCAACAGGATTTATGTATCAAATGGACCTAAGTGAGCGACCATATTTTACTTTTCTCACTCCTTACCTCAATGATCACTGCACCCCAGTGTCTTTCTGAACGTTTACGCTCGATAATTTATTTTAATTTTACACTGCTGTTACTTATCAAACTATTCATCTCGGCAGACTTTCGATAGATGACCCAGAGATATTTTGATTTCATCATATTTACCTCAACCATCCTACGGGACGTGTCAAGCACTTGCTTTTATCCCGTGATAAGTCATTGTTCATTGTTCATTGATCAGTTGGATTTCGTGGTCGGGGAGGAAGATCTTACGCCGATTCTCGGCATTGATTCCATCCAGTGTCTGTGCATTTAACCAGGATTCTTTCGTGCATTCTTATGAAGAGGAAGCAGTGTTAGTGAACAGTATCCGCCAGTCTTTAGCCCAGATTTGGGGAGCTTTGATGGTTCAAATCATTTATCGCTAGATCCGTCAATACCACTGACTGCGCTGTCAACTAGAAGGGTTCCGTTTGCTCTACCTGATAAATTTTCCACCGCATTAAGTAACTTGAGGTAATTGGACGTAATCGCTAGGGTCGAAGAGCCGACAGACTGGGTTACTCGAGTTGCAATTGTGCATAGATCCCAAGCCATTGAATGAATCTTCACGGAAAGCAAATTATACGCTGCAAACGTTAACAGATGTCTTGCCGTGTGTGGCTAAAGCAAAGTACTTCACCCAAGTTGCTCTGCCATGGGCTTTCCGGCACGTGGTTCAGGATAAGGGTTTTAGTTTCCTGATGACGTTTGTCACACTCTTCGAGCCGTTTCCATGGCTACCTTTACCCTTTGGTTTGTAGGACACAAGCGAGCTTTTTCAGAAACGGTTATTGCAAGCTGTTGACGATCGGAACGGTGTAACATGTTCAATGGTTCAATGGTTCAATGGTTCAATGGTGTATGATGGGATAAAAAGCATAACTTTACAAGACCCACAAGATGGATATGCAAAAGAAAATTAAAATCAAAATGTTCCAACGTGGAACGTAAAGTATCAGTGGTTAAATCATTGCACTTTAACAAAGTGTTGTGTATCGTTTATCACTAAGATGAAAATCTAAGAGTCTTTCGAATGTCGTCATGTCTGGTGCGTTCACCACATAGTTTGGTAATGCATTCCAGTGAGAACAGATTCTAAGTGAGAAAAAATACTTTCTACAATTCAAACGAGAGTGTTGCGTCATTAGTTTCAGGTGGTTGCCTCGGTTTTGTTTGTATGGGGCTAGAGTCAACAGCGATGTACATGGATGCTCGCTTTCGGTTAATATCCGGTATGTGAGAGTAAGATCACCGCGAAGCCGTCGGTATTCTAATGAGAACACACCAAGTACACGAAGACGCATTTCGTAACTTATACCGGATAGTCCACGCGTTGCTTTTGTGGCTCTTCTTTGGGGCTGTTCCAAGAGGCGAATGTCTCGTTTTAACCATGGACACCAGGCCTGAATTGCATATTCAACATGAGGACGAATGTAGGAGTTAATCAACAATGGTACTAGCTGTCGCTCAAAAGTGCCGAGAGCTCGCCTCAAAAGTCTCAAGTTCAAGTTCGCTACACTTGCTGCTTTCGAACACTGGAGCGAATTTCCAAGACTCTCTTGCACGATTATACCTAGGTCGCGTTCACTAGTCACGTGTTGCATGACATGTTGCCCCAAAAAGTATGTGTTGACGAAGCTGTTGTGCACCGTCAGCAGGTGGCACTTTGCAGCGTTCAGTGGGAGCTGGTTCTTTTCTGCCCATTCGTTAATCCGGGTCAGATTTTCCTGGAGGTAGACATGGTCGGATGCTGAGCGAATAGCTCTCCATATTTTAGCGTCGTCTGCAAATATTTGCA
>CALYDF020005724.1:0-14059 GCA_944474145.2 Dicrocoelium dendriticum | reverse complement strand
ATTGCCTCCTTATTTCTTCTTTCTGTTGTTCCTATTAGACTTGCTGATGCCCGTGAAAGTCAGATTCGAGAGGAATATGCCGGGTTTCGTCGAAATGGAGGCTATATGAGGCAAGTCCTCAGACTGCGCCAATTGTTGGAGCACCGTCATATCTAACGGCGAGTCACCGTAGTCGTGCTTTTAGACATCAAGGGTGCCTTCGATTCGGTTGAATGGTGTGCCCTTTGGGACTGTCTACTCAAGAATGGTGTGTCCGAAAACTATGTAAAAAGCCGGGCGCTTTAGACGCATGCTTTAGGCAGAGTAAATTTTTAGTCAAGTCGTCGCCACCCCTCAATATCTCCAGCGGATGCCCGCTGTCACGTTACATTTTTATCTTCTCTATTGATGAAGTCATGAAGACTGCGTTCACTGGAGTCGATCTACAAGACGTGGAGCTGCTCCCATTTAATCGACTTCTTGATTTAAAGTACACTGATGACATTTCTCGTAGATGTGACAGCTTTCAAGTATGCCAAGCTACACTGGATAGATTAGCACTAGCTGTAAATTGTTAAGGGGCAATTCATGGAAATCTCGAAATACAAAGCTTTTCTCCATGATTAGCAGGAACTACCTTTTGTGCAGACTTATGGCTGGCCCGTAGCGTTAAGAATCACAAGCTTGCATTGTAATCTGAGGACGTGGCTTTGACAATCGGTAGTGACCGAACGACCCTAGCAGTATCCGTAACCCAAATGCGACTGTTGGTGGTCGCGCAGCAGAGAAGCGTCGGTATTGTGTACCAGCGTACTGATGATGCCTTCTGCTTTGGCGGAGATCAGATAGAAGTCGTCGAGTAATCCAAATACCTAGGCGGCTACATCAGTGCCTTTGGAATCGAAGAGCAGGTAACAAACAGTATAACAAGAGTCCGAAGCACTTTTGCTAACCTTCGCCACTTATGGCGCCGGCTCGACATCACACTCTCCCTGAAGAGTAGAGTTTAAAGTGCAGCCGTTCATTGGACCCTCCTGTACGGTTATGAAACCTGGCCCATTAGTTCGGCAGATATAAAGAGTCTAATTGTGTTCAACCACCGATGCCTTCGCAGTTCGGCTCATATCTGGTGGGAACAACGTGTGAGCAATGAGCGTGTTCGGCGTCTTGTTTATAGCACAGAAATAGGAAGTGAACCGATCAGCACCTTTATATCACCCCCCAGACTTTGATCTCGTGGCGAAGCTGTACGCTATCGGGCGCGTCCTCAGGTTGAGGATTGGGGAATGACTTCCTTGTGGAGGTAACTGCGAATAAGTCTCGTTTGTCTTGCAGGCGAGATGAATAAGCAGCCGCGGACAATCAGCAGCAGCGTCTCAGAGCGTGGGGAGTACTGGGCTGGTCACCAGATCCTCCATCAAATACAAGACCTCGTGCAGCGCTGTTTCAAAGCCAATGTGACCGGCTATAGGGTCACTGACTACTCAATCCTGTAATTAGAGGTGAGTATATAACAGAGAGCGGATGAACAACCTTGCTGACCACCGGCTTCTCTCGGGACTGCTACTGAACACAAAGAAGGCGAATGAGCCACCCGGATGTCAATGGTCTTCGTTAATCACCCCGCTGCCTTGCGGGTTAGGTCTTAAGACCAAATGCTCGGGGTGGGGTCCTTTAAGTTAACCCTCGGCCTGGGCAACAGGGAAGACCGCTGCCCACACAACACATTAACCGTCTAAACTTTCCAAACCCTTTCAATGACTACCCGTTTTTCCCCCTTGTTGTTGCTGTTAACTATGTGTTGTTGCATTCCCAATTGTACATTGGTCAAGTGTTGTGTTGTGTTATAGACCAGACTTCGATGGCTGGGCCACATGTTGTGCATGTCCGCACATCGACTCCCGTATCGCGTTGGTTGCAAGACCGGGGTTTAAATGGAAGAAGAAGAGGGGAAACCAAACGATAAGTGGAATTAACGGTCACACTTAGAACTCAGCGTCAGACAGTCTCTCTCAACGGCCAGGTTAGGGACCGAAGGACGATTAACATGTCTGGTTGGACACAATAGTTGACATGGCGGGGAGCCGAGCTCAATGGTATGTGTTGTTTCTTTTTCCCTGCGCAGTCCGTATATCTTAGCCCTCGAACAACGATCTCTGTCTCGAAGCAAAGTAGCTTTCTAAGCAGTGTATTATCCTTTTTGCTTTCTATAATGTTCCGCATCTTGCTTTTTCGTATATCTTATATTTATGTATTGCGGCACAATAGTTGAAGTGTTTTCCCCACCTTTAGCTAATGTGTAAGTGTGATGATGAAGAGAGTGAAGAGTGAGAGTTGGTGCTGCCTGTTAGCCGAGGTGACGTACAGTGCGGACGTTAAAAGAACCAATGTAAAACGAGACTCGAGATTCGATGAAACAACTACATGTACACGGCGGCAGCTGCGAGGTCAGCGGCAGTCTCTTGCTTAATAGACAAGAAAAGGAGCGGACAGGGAAGATACAAAAGAAGTGGAGCATTGTGGACGGGGTTGATATACAGAAAGTGATCGCTGCAAGCAGAGGCTTACCTGATAGCACAGCAATGGCCGGTATAGACTGGAGTGATACAGCGATGTAGTAGTTATAGCAGCATGCGGGCTACATTATAGTAAAATATCGACAAAAGGATAATGATCTACAGCACTAGCCTCTGGTTTAAGAGCCTGACTGCAAGGCAGTGGGAATGCGTTAGTCGCAAATGTGTGCCAGATAATAGAAATGGGTGCCACCTCATTTCTCAAGTCAAACCTAGATGACCATGCGGCATATTTCAAGACGTATAACCAAGTGTCAATGCACAGAGTACATACCAAGATATTTAAAACATTGTCAGGCATGACAGTGGATTGGAAAATCATGTAAAGGGTTGTAACTTAGCTAGATCAGCTTTGTTGTGGTAAATGAACTATCGGGACAAAGGTCTATACGAAGGCGTTAATCTGATGCATGTATTGCCTTTTTTGCAAGGTGCCCGTGTGGTGGAACACAAGAAAAGAAATGCATCAACAGCACGCCGGTATAGGGTAGCGACGCTTCGCTGGTATGCGACGACAACCGGTCGCGCTGGCTGGGTGTACTGCGTGGTCGCCCGCGTCAAGTGGATTCGAACTGGTGAACTCCAGAATAGAAGGGAAGCGCGTAATACTTCGAGGCACCGACGGTCGATTCACGTCGACAAACATGTTGCACCGGTCCCACCATCCATTTCTGCTAATGGAAACTGTGGGAGAAAAGATCTCGGCATGCAGCTCCACAGTTCACAACAATCGTCAGAGTGCGTAGGCATAGTAAACTAGTAAGTGTTGCAAAAAAACGAGCAAAACAGTCAAATATCTAGAACGGAAAATTAAAATCACGGTGTCATCGTAGGCGAAAATGCACAGGGGCTTAGAATGCACAAACAGCGCATCCAAGTTAGGAAAGAGTAGTGACTCATCACGCAACAAGCGCAGACTTGTCAACCGGTACTACGTAGCAAGAGCAGTAGAATTACGCAAGTTAGCTGGAGGTGGAAAAGACATCAGCTATTGTGCCGCAATAAATAAAGAAAAAATGCTACAGAATCACGCCAGCTGAGCCACAGTAGCGGATGGACATCGTTCCGGAGAGATAACAGCCAGGCTATTGTGCCGCGAAAAGTTAGGTTATGCTAAATAAATGAGGTCGCGATTGGAGGGAAAGGGATAAGGAAACACAAAAAACAAACCACTGGGGACATCACCTTGACTTCTTGTCTAGAAAAAACGAGATCCGTAGAAACGAAACTGGAGCTTAACCTGGTGCGATAGTTTGAGTACTTTGTCGACCTATTGAGCCATATTGGGTGGTGCCCCCGGGGCTCTTTAAAGCTTTTTCTACCTGGTTAACCAATGGTTAGTGGTCAGACGAACTCAGTCTTCTGGCGCATCAAGTTGGGGGTTTGAAATGTGATGGCGGTCAATTCTGTAGTACAAAATCATTGCACCTCCTCGCTGCCTTGCAGAGAGGCTTTTGAGGCAAACGCCTTCGTTAAGGACCCTTGGCGTATTCCTGTCTAGGTTTGGGAGCCTTGGCAGTATTTCAATCCACGTACTACCATGAGAACTTCTTCAAAATTCTCCCACATCCTGCAACGGCCGTCGCGCAGATTATCAAGGGTCGCCTTAGCTGCTGCATACAGCGCGGCGGATAGCGAAAACATGCTACTGTTGGCGTTTCCGTTCTATTTTTCCAAATTTTTTTCGTACTCCTTTCCCAACGCCTATTCCTAACCTACACACCGTCTACAGTTCCCAGCTTAATTGAGAGCAGACGTAAGGTCACGCGAGTCGAACAATCTGTAGCACTACCAGTGGACACTCATCGGCAACACCCCTTAAAAGGTCACACAGTCACGTTTCAGCAGCGGCGTTCAACGTTCGCAATCTAAGACAAATAGGTCAACAGTCTGTACTCGCACGCACGGTAAACATGCTGCGTATCGGCGTGTGTTGAGTATCCGAAACCAGGGTCAATGGCCCTCATGACGTTGTTGAATGAACTGCGATCGGCCTGTCCTCCGGCTATTGGTTGCACGCATCCAGCGACATTGATGCATCAGCCTCTGGACAAGCAAGGGTAGACATCGTACGCAGCTAAAAGATTGAGTCATCGTCGGCTGAGTGGATTCCGAGGAGCAGCCGTTTGTGTGCAGCCCGTATGACGACATCGACCAAAATGAATTCAAGAAGTGGCACAAAACGCTGCTTGTTTGTGGTGCCCGTTTATGCCCCCACCGACTGCAATTCCGATGCTACCAGACACACGCCACTACGCAAATCTACCATGCCACATGCAAGTCTCCGCTTGCGGCAGTAACAATGGTCACCGCATCAGTTAGTGAATATCCAAGGTCTGTGGACCTGTTGGAATCCAGAAGAAAACTCCCAGTTGGCTATGAGCACAATGTTACCAGGCGGACTATTAGGTGAAAATTAAAGCGGAGCTAGCGCTCTAACAAAGAAGCTTGGTGAACCAGTCAGGCTCAACAAATAGAAGAAGCAGGAACAATGGGCAATTATTGCAAGTCATCATCATCACTCTACGCGTTAGCTAAAGGTGGGAAACATCTCCGTTACTGAGCCGCAATACATAAAAGAAAAAAGAAAAAATGCAATAGGTGCAAGCCAACTGATCTACCAGCAACGGATGGGCACCATTCCGGTAAACTGCCAGCCGGCTACTAGGCTGCAAAAATATTTACTATGCAAAATTATACTAGGCTATGAAGTGAGATCGGGTTGAAGGAGGATAAAAGAGATGGGGGGGAGGGACAAAGAAACTCAGCACGAACGCCATTGAGGTCGGCTACCAGAAATGTCAGCAAGTGCATTCAACCAAACGTGTTCATCGTCTTTCGCACCGCAAAAGGGAGCCGATAGGTTCCAACCGAGGCCAGCTCCGAAGTGAGGGCCTTCGTTCCTCCCGACCAAGTTATCGCTTATCCACCCCTCCTCTTATTCCACCCACATCCCCGGCATGCAAAGGCATGTCGCGCGAGTCGGTGGGCTGGCATGCGCAACACGTGGCCCAGCCATCGGAGCCTGGTGCGTGAAATAACGGTGCTAATCGGTTCAGTTCCTTTTCCTGTGCCGTAAACAGGGTGCCGAACACGCTCCTTGCTTACTCGGTGTTCCCACTAGATGTGAGCCAAACTGCGAAGGCACCGATGGTCGAACGTAACTAGCCTCTTCACGTCCGCCGATCTTAGGGGCCAGGTTTCGCAACCGTATAGTAGGGTCGAACGTACCACTGCATTGCACACTCTACCCTTCAAGGCGAGAGTGATGTCGCGCCGGCGCCATAAGTGGCGAAGGTTAGCAAAAGCGCCTCGAGCTTTTGCTATACGGTTCGTGATAACATCTTCAATCCTACGGGCGCTGATAGTTGAACTTTTGAACGACTTCTAGCTGATACCCACCAAGGGTCAGCGCAGCAGGCGGTCCAGGCCAATCTTGGAGGAACGCTTTGCATTTCGATGGTGCGAAGCAAAGCCCGAAGTGACAGAGAGCTAGTGTTAATCTGTCCAGTGCCAATGGGAAGGTTTGCCATGTGTCACAGATTAGGGCAATATCGTCAGCATACTCCAAGTCAAAAAGTCGTTTTCCTGGGAGCAGACCCACAACCTCCTAAGTCGTATACAGTGAACGCCATTTCCGTGACTTTGTCAATAGCGAAGTTGGAGAGGAAAGGTGACAGCGAGCATCCTGGTCTCACACCGCTAGGGATAATGAAGGGCCACAACTGCTTGCCGTAAGCCCTCACTCTGCTTGAGCTACGCGCGTATAATGCTCGGATAATATTTACATATTTCTTGGGCACACTTTTCCAGAGTAGACAGTCCCAAAGTGCATGTCTCTCCGCCAAATCGAATGCACTTTTGATATCGAGGAACACGATAACGGTGGGCCGCCAATATATGTGACGGTGCTCCAACAACTGATGCAAAGCGAAGAAGTGGTCAATGCAACCACGACCTCGACGAAATGAGGCTTGCGCTTCACGAATCTGGCTTTCACGAGTGCCAGTCAGTCTGGGAAGGATGATAGAGGCAAGCAATTTGAAGGCAATAGAGATCAGACTGATCCCTCTATAGTCGCCGCATTCCGACCGTGAGCGTCTGTTGAAAAGTGGGACTAGGACGGAGCGGCTTCAGTCGGTTGAGACAGTTTTCTGCTCCAAGGTTCCAATAACAAATCGTAAAAATCATCCACAAGAGCAGGTCCGCCGAATTTGAAGAGCATTGGGTGATCATCTGGTCCCGCGGCTTTGTTCAACTTCAACAGTGCGATCTCACGTTTGACTTCCGAACGAGAGGGTGGATCCAAAGGGATGACCAACGGGGCGGGGCGATCAGTGGCAAGCGAGGAATCTAACTATTCCGACTGATTAAACTGCCTTCCAAAATGCTCAGCCCAACACTCCAAACGTTTTGACAAGCTAGAGCTAGGCTGTCCACTCTCGTCACGTATAGTTTCACTAACACAAGGTCTTCTGCTGCCCGTTTCCGTATTAGCCGGAATGACTGATGGTTACCAAGGGCAGCGGCCATTTCCATCTCTGACGCATGATGAGACCACCAGCATTCGCACGGAGCTTTGCATTAAACTCTTTGAGAGTTTCATTGTGTTCGCTTCCAGTCGGAATATGCCAGCGAGCATCGATAAGTTCCAGAGACCGCAAAAAGAACCAATGTCCATGTTGGCGATTAGACTTACCACATGAGGATTTGCCTGCTGTTAGTAAGGACAGATGAATATGAAACCAGTGAGCTTCAACTGCATCCCGTAAGCGCTTATCCAAATCGCATATCAGCGTACTTTGATAGGCATTCAGAACAGCTGGCTTCGCAAGTTGGCTTGTGCCAATGCGCTCACGTCGTCGTGGGCGTCCGCTAAAACGCATTCCCATGTCAGCACATACAAGTGCATGGTCAGTGTCCACACATGTGCTCCAAATCGAGCAACAGTTCTGGACGCAGCCTCTGCACCGGTAACTTATCGCGAGACGATTTGCGTCCATGGCAGACCTAAGGCTGGTGGGCGCCAAGTCACCCTCCGGCGGGTGCTGCGTCGGAAATTAGTGCTCGCAAGAAATAAGCGAGCATCTTCACACAAATGAAATAACCGCTCACCGTTATCATAACGAGAGCCTACACCATGTTGGCCACCCAGATGCAGTTCATCAGTGGATAATTTTCCAACTTGAGCGTTCAGATACCCAGCCAGCACAACAGTGTCCGGGCTTCTTATGTGGCGAAAGAGCACGTTCAGTCGTGAATAGAAGTCGTCTTTCACCGAAGCATCGCTAGAGTTTGCGGGTGCATAGGCAGCGATGACGAATAGACACCTGTTAGTCCCGTGCGGCTTCGAAGCTTTGAACGAACCAGCCAATCGGACCGTACACAGCCGGCTACTGATTGGAATCCAGTCAACCAGAGCAGCTTCAGACAGGGAATTCAGGACAATAACAACACCGGCTTGGCCGGTGCTCGAAGCTGCATCGTCACTGGATAGGCGCAAGGAGAAAGTGCGACTGGTGTCACCTGAAGGGGATCGCAGAGTCAGCACCGAGCTCGAGTCTTGCAGGCGGAACTCCGATAAGCAGCAGATATCGATCGAGAGGGTCTCTAATATTCGGGCAAGTGCTGCCTGTTGACCGAGATGTAGCAATGTGCAAACAGTGAGGCATGCCAATCTGAAGAAGGAACGAGGGCTCCAAAAGGAAGCCGATGAACGGGGCTTGGCCGCTTGCTTGAACATGGGTTTGTCGATAGGGCAGAAATGACGCTCCGCGTTCACGTGTGAGTTGAAACTAAAAGGTAAAAGCCTATGGAAGCAATGTGGGGGAGGGCCAAGAATTGGCGGGTTGAAAACTGGGGGATAAAAGTGAAGCTGGAACGGGACGGTAAGCGTGAAAAAGCGTAAGAGGGGAATAAGAAGATGGGTAGGCTTGAGCAGTAGCATCCAAACCCATATCCACCCTGCTCGATGCAGCAGATAAAGCACCGTCTATTATCCTCTGCGGTGGCCAGAGTATCAAGAAATTGTTTGACGAAAGATTTATAGTATTGAGTGGGCAGGATACTGTCAGGTTGCCCAGGCCTAGACAGGAGAAGGATTAGGGTTCTCAACCAAAGCCTTTGGTTCAAAAATCTGACCGCAAGGCAGCGGGTTTGGCGTTTGGCTACAATGAGTCCGTTTAAAGGTATAAGGAGCCACCCTTATTCCAACCCCCAACCTGAAGGACCAGGAGGTTGAGTTTGTCTAGACTTTAACCATTGACCAATCAGGTATAAGTGGCTTTGAAGGTGCAAAAAAGCACCACCCAGCATAGCTCAATGGATCTCTGTAGCACGCAAACCATCGCACCACGGTAAGATCCAGTCTCATTGCGATGGCCTGCAGTGGTTGATTGGATCCCAATCAGAAGCCGAATGTATGCGGTCCGATTGGCTGCTTGGTTTGAAGCCATCGCACGGTGAGGTCCAGCCTCATTGCGATGGAATTGTCGCAAGATCTTCCAGCTGATCCGCACCACTGGTCTCAGGAAACCAGGCGTCATTGAAACAAGCAAAGAGAGCGCGAGCGCACTGATACACACTAAGGAGCGTCGTATGGTTCGTTGGACGGAGCACTTTCGAGAGCAGTTCAGTCGTCTCCTGCTTCTGGACCTCTTCCTACTCAAGTGTTGCAGGCTAAACCATGAATGGATAATTTTTCAGAATCCATAGGAGGCTGAGGTCCGAATTTCGATTGCAGCCCTTATTCATTTTCCTGTTGCTGGTACGGACTAGTTCGCACCCGCACTATTTAAACATGGTGGTGAGCTAGTCCGCAAAACACTGATCTTCCTGTGCAAACAGCTGTGGAACGCAGACCATCCCAGCTACCTGGAGTGAATCAGTTATAGTGGTCATCAGGCCAGATCGTGTCGCCTGCCGTTTCTTCAAGCGCAACACGCAGGGAAACGGGCCGGCCAGCACGTAGGGGCGACGGACGTTGCTGGCTGCCCCAGTCGCCTTTTCTTCGTCACCGATCGCAGTAAGGGAGTGCGCTATCTCGTTGACACCGGCGCAGAAGTCAGCGTTATCCCACGTGATCCTAATGTTATTGAAAAGGCGACTGGTTCATTGCGCGCAGCAAACGGCACCACCATTCGTGTGTATAGTCAACGCTCGTGCACGCTTAATTTAAAAATACGACGTTCTTTTAGATGGATCTTTCTCGTCGCAGATGTCCAGATGTCAATTCTTGGCCTTGACTTTCTGCAGCGCTTCGATTTGCTTGTTGACGCGAATTAACGCCATCTGATCGATCGTCAAACAAATCTGGCAGTTATAGGTACTTTGACCGACATTGAGTAAATCAGTCCTGTATACGCCAACCAAACGAGCTCACCTAGCGGTCAGATGCTGAATACCAAGTTCCCGCAAGACTTCCGTGCAATGGCACCGTTGCCCTTGGCCACTGATGCTGCAAAACATCACATCGTTACCGAACGTCCGCCTGTTTTCGCCAAAGCCAAGCGAATGACCCCTGACAAGCTAAAAATTGTTCGCGCAGAATTCGAGCACATGCCTGAACTAGGCATCGTTCGCCCGTCTCAAAGTCCTTGGACGTCGACACTCCACATGGTGCCCAAAAAGTCAGGAGGCTGGCGTCCATGTGGCGATTACCGCGCGCTCAATAACGTTACTGTTCCCGACCGCTATCCTACTTCTCATTTTTAGGACCCCACGGCAGGCCTGCGCGGCACTCGGGTGTTCTCGAAAATCGATCTGGTTCGCGCGTATCACCAGATGCCAGTCGCTGAGGAAGACATACCGAAGACTGCCGTGATCAAGCCGTTTGAGCACTTCGAACTTTTGCGTGCGCCCTTCGATCTCCGCAACGCAGTCCAGACTTTTCAACGATTTATCGATTCAGTCACTAGAGGTCTATATTTCGTCTATCCATACATCGACTATATCCTTGTTCATCATCATCATCATTACACGTTAGCTGGGGGTGGAAAACACCTCAGCTATTGTGCCGCAATACAAAAAGCAAGAAAAAAAACAAACAGTGCCACGCCCGTTGAGTCCCCAGTAACGGATGGACATCGTTCCGGAGAGCTAACAGCTGGCTGCCGTAAAAGAAAGTCATATTATGCCTAACGATTGAGATCGTGATTGGAGGGGGATGCTAAACAGGAGGGGGATGGACATAGGAAATCACAACACAAACGCCATATCAGCAAGTGTGTCCAACCAAACGTTTTCACCGTCCTTTGGACCCCAACCAGGCAGTCGGGATGTACCAACCGACGCCAACTTCGAAGTGAGGGTTTTCATTTCTCTCGACCAAGTCATCACTTGGCCTCCCCTCCTCCTCTTCCAACAGCACCCACAACGCGCAAACAATGCACGTCGCGGGAGTCGGTGTGCTGGCATGCGCAACACGTGGCCCAGCCATCTGAGCCTGGTGCGGGATATAATCGTGCTGAGCAGTTCACTCGCTCTTCCTGCACCAAATACGCGACGTCGAACACGCTCATTGCTCACGCGGTGCTCCCACCAGACATGAGCTAAGCTGCGAAGGCAGCGATGATCGAATATGACGAGCCTCTTTATGTCTGTCGACCTGATGAGCTAGGTTTCACATCCATATAGGAGAGTTGAACGGACGGCTGCGTTGTAAACTCTGCTCTTCAGGGCAAGAGCAATGTCGCGTCTGCGCCAAAGGTGGCGGAGATTGGCAAAAGCACCTAGAGCTTTTGCTATACGGTTCGTAACCTCATCTTCAATCCCACGGGTGCTAATATAGCTGCCCAGGTACTTGAATTCCTGAACGACTTCTAGCAGATCACCACCAAGCGTTAGCGTAGGGTTGGGTCCCTGCCAATCTTGGAGAAGTACTTTGCATTTCGATGAAGCAAAGCATAGCCCAAAACGATTGACAGCCAGTGCTAATCGGTCCAGTGCTGTTTGGCATGTTTGGGAGCTGTCACAGATTAGGGCAATATCGTCTGCATACTCCAAGTCAAGAAGTCGCTCACCAGGAAGTAGTTCCACACCTTCTAGGTCGTGTCCAGCGAACGCTGTTTCCATGACTTCATCAACAGCGAAATTGAAGAGGAAAGGCGACAGCGGGCAACCTTGTCTCACACCGCTGGTGATACTGAAGGGTGGCGACAGTTTGCCATAAACCCTCACCCTGCCCGAACTATGCGTGTACAGCGCTTTGATAATGTTTACATATTTATCAGGCACACCTTTCCTCAACAGACAGTCCCAAAGGGCACATCGATCGACTGAGTCGAAGGCACCTTTTATGTCGAGAAACACGACAACGGTGGGTCGCCAATAAACATGGCGGTGCTCCAACACTTGACGCAATGTGAAGATGTGGTCGATGCAGCCCCGACCTCGACGAAATCCGGCTTGCTCTTCACGAATCTGGCTTTCACGAGTGCCAGTCAGTCTGTGGAGAATGAGAGAGGCAAGCAATTTAGAGGCAATCGAAATCAGACTGATCCCTCTATGATTGCCACATTCCAAACGGGAGCCTCCCTTGAAAATTGGGACAATGACGGAGCGGTCCCAGTCTGTCAGGACTGTCTCCTGCTCCCAAAGTTTTACTAGCAACTCGTGTAGATCATCTACTAGAGCAGGTCCACCGAATTTGAAGAGGGCTGGAGGAATTCTATCTGCCCCTGCGGCCTTATGCAATTTCAACAGCCTGATCTCACGTTCGACTTCTGCGCGTGAGGGCGGATCCAAGGAGACGGCCCAAGGAGAAGGGCGCTCAATGCCAGAAGAAAGCGATAACTCAGGTTGGTTAAATTGCCTCGCAAAGTGTTCAGCCCAACGGTCCAAGCGTTTTGACAAGCTGTGGATCATCTGCCCACTCTCGTCGCGTATGGTGTCGCTAACACCAGGTCTCCTGCTGCCTGTTGCCCGTATCAGACGGTATAACTTACGATGATTACCAATGGCAGCGGCTGTTTCCATCTCAGAGGCACGATGAGACCACCAGGTTTCGTGGTCCTTCTTTAGGCTAGCACGTAGTTTCGCCCTGAGATTTTTGCGAGCTTCATTGTATACGCTTCCAGCCGGAATACGTCGGCGAGCATCCATAAGTTCCAGAGACTGTGTAGAGACCCAATGTCCGGTTTTGCAATTTGTTTTGCCACATGAAGACATGCCTGCTAATAGCAACGCTTGACGAGTATGCGACCAGAGATCTTCAACGGTGTTTAGTGGGCGCTTACTCAGCCCAGATGTCAGCGCATCTTGGTACACATTCAGAACATCTGGCTTCGTCAGCTGGCTGGTGTCAATCCGTTCACATCGACGTCGCGGACGTCCACCGAAACGCACCAGGAGGTCGGCGCATACAAGTGCGTGGTCAGAGTCCACGCTCGTGCTCCAAATCGAGCGACAGTTTTGGACACAGCCTCTCCAGCGGTAACGGATCGCGATATGATCGATTTGCGTCCATGACTGGCCCGAGGCTGGTGGCCGCCAAGTCACACTTCTGCGGGTGTTGTGTCGAAAGTTAGTGCTCGCGAGAAACAGGCGAGCATCTTCACACAGCTGTAGCAATCGCTCACCATTATCATTACGCGAGCCTACACCATGTTGGCCGCCCGGATGAAGCTCATCAAACGACAATTTTCCGACTTGGGCGTTTAGATCGCCAGCCAGCACCACAGTATCCGTGCTTCTTCTGTAACGAAGGAGCTCGTGAAGTTGCTGATAGAAATCATCTTTTACCGAATCAGTGCTACAGTTTGTAGGGGCGTAGGCCGCAATGACAAACAGGCACCGTTTGTCCCCGCGCACGGAACGAACCAGCTAATCTAACGGCGCACACTCTACTGTTTACTGGGATCCAATCAATCAGGGCAGCTTCAGCCCGGGGACTCAAAACAATGCCGACACCAGCTTGACCGGCATTTGAAGCTGCATCATCGCCAGATAGGCGTAATGAGAATGTGCCGCCAGTGTCGCATGTGGGGGATCTCAGGGTAAGCACGGAGCTCGAACCTTGCAGACGGGTTTCTGATAAACAGCAAATATCGATCGATAGGGTCACTAGTGTGCGGGCGAGTGCTCCCTGTTGGCCAATCTGCAGCAAAATACGCACGTTGAGGCATGCCAATCTTAGCGAGACACGAGGACTCCAAAGGGAAACGGATGAACTGACGTTGTCCGCTTGGTTGAGTATGGACTTGTCGACTGGAATGGAGCGAGTCCCTGCGATTGTGTGTGATTTGAAATTAGAAGACAGGCGATTATTGAAGTAAGCTGGGGGAGGGCCAAGAATTGGGGGATTGAAAATGGGGGGATATAAGTAAAGTTGGAGCGGGACAATAAGGATGCAGAAGCGCAAGAAGGGGTATAAGAAGACGGGAATGCCTGAGCAGTAGCATCCAAACCCCTATCCACCCTGCTCGATGCAGCAGATAGGGCGCCGTTTATTATCCTCTGCGACGGCCAGAGCATCAAGAAATTGTTGTAGGAAAGGTTCATTGTAT
>CALYDF020005723.1:0-14051 GCA_944474145.2 Dicrocoelium dendriticum | reverse complement strand
AAGAATATTATCTCCAACATAGCCCTCCTCGCTCATTGGGAATCGACTGCACCTCTTTTTATTACGACTGATGCCTCAGACGTTGCGGTACGAGCCGTCCTCCAACAACAGGTTGGTGGGCAATGGCAACTCTTTGGGTTCTTCTCCAAGCGCCTGCAGCCAGCGGAATCCCGCTACAGCACGTTTGGCAGAGAACTGCTCGCCATTTACCTAGCAAGACGCCGCTTCCGGCACACACTCGAAGACCGCGCTTTCACGGTCTACACTGACAACAAGCCGCCTATCTTTGCCTTCAACTCTGCTAGCGCCAAATACTCACCACGGAAAAAAAGACACTTAGACTTTGTCACGCAGTTCACTGCTGACATACGTCATGCCTTAGGTGCCGACAATCCCGTCGCCGACGCTCTCTTACGCGTCAACCTTACTCTGCAGTCGTTGCCTACCGTCGATCTTGCCGCAATGGCATCGGCTCAGGCTCAAGACGAAGACAAACAGCGCACTCTGCAGTCCACTTCGCTGCATGTGCAACATATTTCTCTCCAAACCACGGAAGGAACCATTCTTTGTGACACTTCCACAGGTTGTCTTCGACCTCTCGTGTCCGTCTCTTTCAGAGACACAGGCTTTGACGTACTGCACCCCCTATCACATCCGGGTATCCCTGCATCCTTGAAACTGGTCAACGAAAGTTGCTTTTGGCCAAGCGTAAACAAAGCTGTTCGTACCTGGGCGCACGCCTGCCTTCTATGCCAGCGCTCTAAAGTACATCTTAACACCCGCAGTCATTTGGTTCATTTCCTGCCCCGGACTCTTGGTTCTCGCATGTTCACGTAGATCTTGTAAGTCCATTGTCTCCTTTAAGCGGATTGGTATACATTCATACATGTGTTGACCGCTTCACTAGATAGCCAGAAGCCATTCCCGTAACAGACTGCACAGCTCAGATTGTTATCCTGGCAGTCTTGGACCGGTGGGTCTCGCACTACGGATGCCCATCCACCATCACAACTGACCGAGGAACGCCTTTCAAATCTTCATAATTCGATACGTTCTGCAATTTCTTAGGCGGTCTCCGCATTCATACCACAGAGTGTCACCCAACAGTCAACGGGTTAGACGAAAGCTTCCGTAGCCAGCTTAAAACTTCTCTCTGCGCCTCCTCCGTCCCTAGACTGAGCGAAAACATTTCGCTCGTTCTCTTAGGCGTTCGCAGCAGCATCAAAGCTGACTTGCAATGTGCACCAGCAGAGCTGGTTTACGGCACGACGCTCAAGTAACCAGGAGAATTTGTTTCACCTCCCGCATCGTCGGGTATGCCTCCGCTTAACTTTGCGTCCTCCCTAGCCCAACGCATGCGTTCACTTCGCTTGACCCCGCCCCGTGAACAGACTAGAGATGTGCA
Source organism: Dicrocoelium dendriticum (assembly GCA_944474145.2). NCBI lineage: Eukaryota > Metazoa > Platyhelminthes > Trematoda > Plagiorchiida > Dicrocoeliidae > Dicrocoelium > Dicrocoelium dendriticum. Next base: position 12,646 of record CALYDF020005723.1, on the reverse strand, counting down.
CATGCACAGCGGACACTCTACCCGCACCCACGTCTTCCTCTGCACAGACGCAGTGCGGCGCCCTCTCCAGCCTCTCTATACCGGCCCTTTCAGAGTTCTGCAACGGGCTCCGAAACACTTTACTCTAGACCAGAATGGTCACCGAACAACGATATCCATCAACCGCCGCAAAGTGGCTTTCTTTGACGAGCCACTTGCAACCCATTCTGATGCTCTCGCACGAGCACCCGCACCTGTGGTGGCTTTTCGAGCACTGGATAGCCCGGCACCCACCGTACGCCTTGACCCGCAACCTATACCGCCTCAACCCCAAGCAACCGACCGACGCGGTAGACAGTTCAAACGTCCGATCCGCTTTTCAGATTTTGTAAACGTTTGCTATTTTCATTAACACGCCTTTTTCGTCTTTAGTGGTTATCTTGCGTCTAATCCACAAACGTGTTGCAAAATCGACAAAAAACTTAAAACATTTTGGAAAACTAAAAAGCGTATTTTCTTTTGTCATGCATGCCGTGTTCCCTCTCCGGCGTCAAGCCACTACCCCGACCCTTGCCCACCCCCTCTGTGTTCTACCTTCCAGAAATAAACCGCCGGAACTGCCCAGGCCACCCTCGAGTGACTCGCCACTTGGCTCAACGCAACCCTGGAGTGACTCGCCAGCCGTCCGAAAACCCCTCCTTACCCAAAGAACAGAGAGTCGCCCTAGACCGCAGACACCCACGAACGGATTGGTCCCCAAACGCCGCCTAGACATTGCCGGCGAAGACGCCGGGTTTCTCGGTGGGACGAGGACCGTGGACTAAAGTGCGGTGGGGGGAGTGACAGCTCCCAAGCGCACCGTCGGGTCTGCAACAAAGGCAAGGTCCTGCGGCATTTTCTCTGGACTAGCCAGTTATTTTGCAGTCCGACCAGCCCGCCCCGACGGCTCACAGATGATTCACTCGGGTGCACAAGATCGTCATAAATAATAACTAGCAAAAGCTCGAACACAACAACATCTGCTACACACCCAACCTTGGAAGCCCTTACTCAAGCCCCCGCAAATATTCGCAACCACCCTGACCTTACGTTCCCCCAATACAGGTCCATCGAAGGCTTCCATTCTTCAGTCTCCTAGGGGAGGCCCTTGCAATGTACCAGAAAACAAGCTCTTTCAGTATTTTGTAACGTTGGATTTTACGGTTGTTTTAACCTTCAAAACGTCCACTTGTTTTACTGACTGCACATCCGTGGACACAAACCGTTTTGGTGAGTACCTCGCTGCACATTGCTCGCTCTGTCTGATTCGCTTCCTATTCTTGTAGCCTGCACAATATACGTTGGGTTCAGTCGACTTCGACTTCTATACTGTCGTATTTGACACGTATTACGTGTCATTGTTTACCGACTAGTAACCCAGGCTCCGCCCAACACTGGTCAGAGCATCAACTGATGCTGAAAACTATCGAAAAGGGTACACACAAAAACGCAGAAAACAAATCAAAAGTAACGTAGACCCAATTTTTCTGGCAAATCCTTTTGAAAATAAAACGTCCACTTCCTACCAGCTCTCAGTCTTCTTTGAACCATTTTTGAAGTGGTTTCGCCCATTCCTTTCGTTTTTCTTTATTTTGTTTGGTCAACGTTTGCTTCTTTAGTGGCCTGCGAGCTCAAATTTCAGAATTCAGTGGTCGTCTGCTTACAGTTCTCGAACTAACTGCAACACCATACTGTTCCAACATCCCTTGTAGCTGCCTGCTAGATACTTTGCGATTCTTTAAGCATACCCTTAGTAGAACTAACCCACTCGAGCTGTTGTTTCTCTTCTGTGACCACGGATACCGGAAGGTTTCGTGGACAGGGGTTTATTCATTTGCAATTTCTTTCGAAGTCCACATACAGACACAGAGCTGACACCAACCTTGGTTGCGATTTCTGCTCCTTTAACATCTTACGACAATATTTTAATTTGTGCACACTTTTGAGGGGCTACGTCACGTAATTTACCCAGTAATATGCGAACATCGTCTAAAAACTGGCGACCAATAAGGTTGAGTCGTTACTTAAGAAGACACATTAAAAAATATCAATAAGTGTCGTTAAAAATCCCTACAAATTGATCCAAAACTACAAAAATCTTATCCTGAAAGGTAGACGACAGCTGTAAATAACAGGTATGATAAAAATGTAACCGTCCCTTTAATAATTATTGTACGCGTCACATCAACCAATTTTTCATCATCTACAAATAATCACACATACTACGTCTTCGCTTGCTAACTCCTTAAAAATTGCCAAAGGATCATTTACGAAATACTAACTTTGATGATTTTCTATTCGATCTATGTTATTCTTGGTAAATATAATCATTTTACTGTAATATCATTTGATTCTTAACTGATATGTGAGGAAAGCTTTAAAAGGTTGTTGATTGAAAAAAGTTTTGAGAATTTGGGCAATACTATATAAGAATGGTGGTGAGGCCCAAGCGAAGCACTGTGTTCCGTGTCCCAGTAGGTCTGGACAGTAGAGACCATCCTAGCTAACTTGAATGGATAAATATCGATGGCGATATTCGAGAAGACCGTTGCATTGAATATACAAACCACAGGCGTACTAGCCAAACACTAGTGTTGACAAAAATACTAGTCCAAATGTGCGTTCGTTGCCTTATTGCGGAGAACGAATCCCGGACTGAGGAAGGGCAAGAGGGTTTCTGATCAAGACGTGGCTGTATTGACCACGCATTCACTCTGTGGCGGATGTTAGAGCAGCGCCAATCGAACCGCAGGTTAACAATATTTGTGATCCTGGACCTCGGAAGCGTGTTCGATTCGGTAGATCAATGCAACCTGCATGAAATACCTATGCGGAAATGTGTTACATGAAATGTGTGAACATTTTGCTTCTTCTTTATCCGAAAACCACACAGCCCACGTCAGTTTTTACGGTGCTTTTTCGGATGCCAATAAGATAAAATTTGGCCTTCGAAAAGGTTGCTCATTTTCCGCAATATTGTAAATTCGTCGTGTACAAAACAATGGGTTGTTCCTTTGTGTAGCCTACTGATATAGGAGCAGAGATACAAAACGGTAACAAACAATGTGATAAGGAATATGCGGGTATAATTTTCCTGCAAGTTAACCATGTTGGGCAACGGCAAGTAACCACGAAAAACATACAGCGTGATGACGTCGGTTAGCATACGCCTAACAAATTCAAGTCTCCAAGATCCAGTTGATTAATAACAGGTATGGCGTACTTTAGCTGTAGTGGAGGATCATACTGTGTGTTACAGGGGGACCTGGACAAGTCGTACACATGGCCCATCGAGAACATGCTACAGTTCAACTTCACTAAGTGCAAAGCTCTCAGCATACGGCACAAGAGAATGCACAAGTACCGCTTAGGACCAAAAATTCTACAACGGGCTTCTCACGTGTGCTGCCTCGGCGTGATCGATTAAGATGACCTTTGTTGTTTAGGCAGACTGAAAATGCATCTAAGAAAGCAAACCATTAGCTCGGTCTTCTTCGCGGAGCGTTCGGAATCTTGGACCTTTAGTCTTTCCATGCATGCTCAGTGCGTACGTGAGGCCACACCCGGAATATGCTACTCAAGCGTGACAAGCCTGGTTCAACACCACCTTACCGCGCTCGATACCGCATAACGTAGGACGACGAAGGGCGTCAGAGGTTTGACCAGCCTCCCCTACCCACTCAGGCTGCAGCCGCTCAAAATATACGATGGAATTTACCGGCTTCTAAGGGGCGATCGCATAATGGTGTACCTGATCCTGAGAAAACATGAATGCCTATACCATTCGCTTCTGCCAGTCAAAAACCTTGTCAAGAAATCATCCGTTTAAGCTGGTCACGCACTCAGCCGACTGCAATGTCGGCGAAGCCGTTTCTCTCTTCGAGTGTCACAGCATTGGAAACCCCTCCCGGAACATGTAATTAGTGCACACACCCTAACCCTTTGCAGAAACCGCTTGACGGTACTCTGTCACATCTACACTACGTGCTATGGCCCATGACCACCAGAAGTTGGAACCAATGCACAACAGACTGTGGACGGTGCCATAACCTTAATTGAGAATGAGTCACTCCAAACCCATTGCACACTTTGATTTACGCTACTACTATAGAAACTGGATTGCTGTATCCCGTCGACTGGAGATAGTTGCCCACGAGTAAGGGCAGTCCTTGCTAACTTTTATTATTTTTTGTCAATTATTACGTGATTAACAACCACTCCACTTATTGCATTTTGTGCTCACATTCTCATTTCAAGCTCCATTTATACTGCGGTGCAGCTAAATCTGTAATTACTTGCGCCGACGATTCTATTATTCCTTGATCTCTCTTTACTTATTGTAAACACTCTACGGGACATGTCAAGCACCTGCTTTTGTACCCGTTATTAATCATTGCTCATAGTTCATGCCACATTCCCATGTAATGGCAGATATCTCGAGGTATTTGAGCACTCTACTAGCCCTGGCTGCTGTATCAGCAACGATGAACGCAAATAAACTGAATTCGGCTATATCATTGTAAAAGCTAGAACAGCGTTTTTTAATCTACTGCAACTGAGGCCCCAGAAATGATTTTCCTTCCGTCTAAAAGACTTTGTTTAGTTTTTCAGATGTGGCGTGGCGCATGGCACGACGTAGGCAGAAATTAAATCGGCAGGGGAAATAAGGCCACCGACGACCCAATACGGTGCAGTCGGTCCGTCTCCTCTTCCAGAGTGGAGTCCACGTCATTCACCATGTGCTTGACTCCCTACTTCAAAGGACATGGCTCGCAGTCGAAACCAGTGGCCTGTCTGTTGTCATCTAGTGGGCTTGCGCGTTTACGGCTATTGTTTTAGAGTTCCGTGCGGGGTAATGGTAGATTATGACGCGTTGGGGCAGGATATGCCGCAAGGAAGCTGTCTCGCCAATTAAGCCTTATCTTTTCAGGATAGTCAGCTGTTTGTGGCGTTATCTTTTTGACAACCTGAAAGCGCGTTGGCACCGAGTGTTTGCTTATGGCATTAAAATTTTACCGGAAGTCCCCCTTCTCTACCTCTATTTGTGCTTCGTTGCGTAGGTCACCGCAGCAATGCATCAGTTTAAGTAGATGAGGTGCTGATGTTGATGCTGAGACCAGGGGCGATTGTCAAGCCGCTGCTATGATACTAGTTAATCAGCAAGGTGTATTGTTAGCACCCCAACACCTCACCGGGTAGGTTTACGGTTTCGTTATTTTACTGGTTTTAAGGTTTTACACACAAAGCAATGTGTTCCGAGTGCACTCATTCACGGCAGCGTTGAGATGTCAAGCGGTCGCGTCCCATTCAGTACCTCCTTTCTCAACCAGACTTTTCTTCATCTCGGTACTACACACTGTTTATGCATTCATTCCAATCACCCCATACTGCACCAGCAACTGAGCCGAACTTATCGTAGTTATCTGCTACAGAAAACAATTAGAAACTCAAGTTAAATACATATAAGTATATATCCCAGAAGACATATGGCAGTGCCACAGCGTATGGACTAAAATAATGCAACTATAACGAAAGAATACAAGGGGATAACATGTAGTGCTGCAGTTATGGGGGTAGAGTTTTAAAACGGGTTCGCAATGGCTCAAGGGTGTTTGACATTTGCGATAGTGTTCTCAGCGATGTGTGCTCGTGACCCGTATGCTCCTAAACGGGGAGCCGAACGTGACTGACAGCTGCCAACTGTGAGGTCGACGCCATCGTGGTTTGGTCCAAGTTACTCGCTGAACACCTAGTCTCCGTTTACCGCGGAATGATGGGCGCGTAAAGCGTGCAGGTAAGGGAAACGATCAGTAGGCAAGGAAGCACGTGCCAAAGCAACCGAAGCTTGTGCAGGGAAATTATGCGGATCAGTAGCCGGCAAATTCCGTCTGCTCTGAAATTCCTTAGGCACACATCCTCATTAGTAATGTAGTGTTGCAACGGTTCCGGAGGCAGCACTGATTAAAGGCAGTCATGCATTGAACGTCATTTGCGCGAAAAGGCGAAGTCTCGAAACCGTCGAGCGGCTCCGCTCTCACCGCATCAATTTAGCCTAGATCCTTCAAAGAAAGACTTAAGTAGAGTCGACGATAATGATGGTGGAGATCAGCGAAAGCAACCCGGGCATTGGAGGCGCGCAAAGTGACCTCATCTGTTAAACCCTCAGTGCTGATGCAGCTTCCGAATTAAATGAACTCGTATACCACTTTCAGGGACTGACCTGCATAAGCAGGGATGGCAGCAGGTCCTATTAAGTCCATCAGGAAGCTCTTCCACCTCGACGGTGCGAAGGTCATTCCAACCTAAGAGACAAGCAACTTCAACCTGCACAGCACATTTTGGGCTGCGTGAGAGGAATCGCAGATTACGGCGAGGTCGTTTTCATGCCCCAAATCCCGAAATTAGTCCGCCGGAGGCAATTCAACGTCCCTACGTCCGTAATGCTGTAGAGCGCTCTACATGAGGTCATTTATAGCGACATTGTACAAACGTTGTGATGCTGGGCAGCTCTGTCTCACTCCGTCGGGGCTATTGAAGTGGGACGAAAGTCCGCCGTACAGAAGTACACGACCCGAAGTTCGAGAGTAGATAAATCAAAGATTATTGACGTACTTCTCAGGCACTCACCTTCACAACAGACAGCTACAAAGAACAGCTCGGTTAACGGACCCTAACGCAGCGCGCATGTCTAAGAAGACAACGATTGTTGGCAGACTGAATGTGCAACGCTGCTCGAGTGCTTGGCGGGGAGTAGAGATGTGCTCGATAAAACATCGACCAGAGCAGAACTCAGGTTGCTCTTTACGTATGTTCTGTTCGCGTACCAAGCTGAGTCACCCTATAAGCAGGGCGGAGAATTTCAACGCATCGCAGATGGGAGAACACCCACTGTGGTTAGCTCAGTCTGACCACATAGATTTTTAAGGACGCCTACGCTATCCGCTAGGCTTTATTAAGACAACCTCGCTTCTGTAGTCCAAACCTTTTGGAGGAGGGAAGTTAACTCTGGGACAAGTACTGAGCCTGCATCTTTGACAAGAGCCGTAGGGTGTTTGTTAGGGCCAGAAGCTTTGTAGCGGTATCGGGGGGGAAAGTACATAGGCAACCGTATCCTCAGCTTTTGGTGCAGCGTCTATACACCATGGGGCACTCCGTATTCCTGAATGGAGACAAACCAGTGTAGCTGACCAGGTAAATTGCTGCTCAAAGTGCTCGGTCCAAATTTCAAGCCGAGATTTTTAACAGCATATAGGCATGTCATTAGTTTTGCATAAATTTCGCTTTCAGTCGACCTTTTGTCACCAGTGGATCGGAACAGGTGAAAATGTTTTTGGAAATTTCCTGAGGTAGCCACCTGCCCCAGAGCGATGACCCTTGGCGCTCACAAGGTCCCGCCATCCTCCCGGAGGAACTTAGAGTTCAGCTTTAGTGGTTCTGCGTAGTGCAGCATAATCAACGTCAGTTGAAGTTGCAAGCCAGCTTCCGAGATGTTGAATAGATCGTGCAAAGTATAAGTGGTTGACAAGACCACTAGTCAAAACACAAACCATGTTCGCAGAGCTGTGTGTATGCATTTTTGGATGTGTGCCCAGTGCGTTTCAAGGTCAGTGCATGAGTCGCTTCTGCGAGTTGTAGCCGCCGCTACCTGAAAAGTGCTGAGAACACTTGGTACGTAAAGCCCAGCCACGTTAAAGCGTATTTGGGGACGTCGTTGGAAGCCATCAAAACGTAAAGCGTCCTTGACACACACGAGCGCATGAACCAAATTGAGGGAAGTATACCAGATTGCCTTGCGATCCTGTATGCAGCCTCACCAGCGAGTACTGAGAGCAATATGCTCAATTTGCATCTATGACTGGCCAGAAGCCGGAGGCCCCTAGGCCGAGCTTTGGCTTTGGTTCCGCCTAAGGCTGATACCCAACAGGAAAATGTTGTGATTGGTACAAATCTTCAGTGGACGATCACTGCCTTCTGTGCTTAGAGCACCATGGATATTTTGTCCACTGAGGTCACGCGCTTCAAATTCAAGCATAACGACCAGCGCGTTTAAGTCAACAGCAAAAATGAGGATGTCCGTGTGTTGCTTTTCTTCGAAGTAAGTCGGACAGTTGACAGTAGAGCTGGTCTTTAACTGACTCAGGACGGCCGTCTGTGAAAGAGTTTGCTGTTACCACGAACAGTCAACGTCTGTTAGTCTCGCAACTAGAAAATCGCACTGAGGGTTCAAGTCGCATCGCTCAACGTCCACGGTTGACAGGGATTAAGGCTGGTAGCGCGGTCTCAACATGCAGGCTTAACACAAACCTACGTCGGTCAGAAAAGCAACTTCGACGATTGCGTCTCCAGATAAGCGCAAGATGGAAATGACAATGGCGCTGGCAGACGTTGGAATCAGCCGTAGCGTGGTGCTAGAATCCTGTGCTCGGGTTTCAGTGGAACGGTAGAGATCGTTGCTAGTAGTTTCAAGCATGCGAGCAAAGGTTGGCTGTGATCCGATATAAGCGGCTCCAGAACATTGTATTTTGCTAGTTTTAGTTGGGCATGGAGCTCTACAGAAGGCTTCGCAGGATTTTGGCGGCGCACCGTTAACCTAGATTCATGGTCAGTATGCTGATAGCACTTGCGGAAGGCGACACGGTGTTGGGAACACGGAAACTGAGGGGAATACCGAAAATGATAAGTTAAACAAAGGTGAAATAAAGTAATAGAAATGTGGTGCAGTTGAAGGCGATGAAGCGTGTTTTGCCCTCAGCGACTCGCCCGTGAATAGCATGGTCAAAGAGCAGAGAGAGAAACAAATCGTGTAAGCATTGGTCCTTGTGTGGATATGTAGCTTCTTTGTTGCCGACGCCTAGGAACAGGGTTCAATTTGGGGAAGGAACCCGGCACTTTTAGTGCAAAAGTCCTGGCCCACAAGGCAGCGCAGCGATTGCCGTTTATAGTACAGCGTTGAGAGCCGGATATAACGTTGATGATAACCTGGTTTTAGAGTTGTAACAAACAATTTAGGATGTCCAAGAAGCCGGAATGAATCAACCCATAGACCAGGAGAAGTTTTCTGAACCACCAAAATTGTGGATGAGCACGAAGGCCTTTGACAGCCCCGTGGCTCAAACGCCTTCGCAGAAGCCAGTAGACATCTGGGTAGTGTTGGCCCACCGTTGAGTTACTATTCGTGTCGCAAAAGTGAGTGTACAATGACCCTGTAGCTGGTCGCACTGGCTTTGTCACAGCATCTTACTAACTCCTGTGGTATTTAAGTAGGAAACAGGGGACCAGTCCAAAACCCAATACACTGTAGAACTCTGCCGCTAACCGGCCGGCACTACTCATCCATCTCACCTGCGAGCAGCCGTAACTTATTCTTAGTTAGGTTTGTAAGGAAGGTGTTCTACGGTCCGCAACCTGGGACTCGCCCGATGGGGTACAGCTTCTCCTGCCCAGCAAGTAGTCAGTTCACATCCGGGACTATGGTGCTAGTTCACACGCGTACAGCTTTGTCACTTCTGAATTACTTATATCCATATTGCTTTTCAATAAAGCAAAATACATGTAGTTCGGTTTGTCTATTGTGGTTCTGGTCGGTTGTCCGAGTTGCACAATTTCGTTGCAAATGATGCATCATCAATGGAAATGACATAGTGCCGTTTAATGGACGTGCTTTCGAGCATCCATGGCTTGTTCGCGGAAGTTAGGGAGCAGTATGTAAGCTATCGTTCATTAGACTCTAAGCGCAACATCTGTTACGTACCACATAAATGTACATTTGCTACACATGGACAGGAGCGACGACGCAGGAGGTCTTCTGTCAGTTTCGCCAGCTGCATTGACCATGGTATAAGAGCAACAAACAGCATACAATCGAGAAACGAACTTTGAAAACGGTATATCAATGCTTACCAAAACCTCGCAGCCTTCCTTCTCAGGTTTACTTCTGCTTTTCCTGTACATCGCTGTACACTATACCTTGTTTCATATAAAACAAAACTATTTATTTATTTGTGAGAGCCCTAGAATGTTTGCTTTGGGCTACATGTTTCCAAACTGTTACAGCATTGAGGAACGATCGGGTATTAGATCTGCATCCAGTACCTAAGAAGCGTGCCTACAATGTACTAAACCTGACGTGAAGTTGTTGTTTCGGACGTAGTCCTCATCCTTCGTTGGGTTATGTCCATTCCCTTCGCTTTTCATTACTTTTGTTTTTGCGAACAGGACCGAGCATCAACCTGGGGAAGGTAACACCGTAGCTAGTAGCTGTTTATCAGGAGTTCTGACAAAATCTTCAAATCTTTGTTTTCCCAGACTTACATTCGTTTAAATTAAGCACATACATAAGGCTGCCAAGATGGTTCACCATGCTATTTTTGAATGCCACCAGAATTATTGCTCCTGGACCAGGATATGCTGAAGACAACTCACCGTCGCCATAGCTAAGGGACTTGTGCGTTCGCGGGCTTACCCCTACTGTGTTTAGGAGAGTGAAACCTCTGCCTACGGATGTACAATAGGGTACGCGCATCCGTACGCGAATACCGCGAGCTAGACAAGCTTTTACAAGTGACAACCCACCCGAGGAATATAGTTCTAAGAAACCAGCTTTGTAACGGTCCCTGTTTAGGTGCCACAGACATGGGCTAATGCTCATCAGCAGACCGGATTGAAAGATTCAGCACCTATGCTTGACAAACAAATAGCAATAAAGTTGTCAGCGATCCAAAAGTTATCGTTTCGTGCATCTTACGGCCCGATCGTATAAGTTGTACGCTCTCCACAAAAGTTAATGGCCATTGCCACTGGCAATCGAAGGGGCATCGCTCGATCTAATCGATGGTGTAATCAGTGGGTTAGTTTTTCACGCGGCATTTGCTGGTATCACCGAAGGTTTTGTAAAAAAGCTCAGAAAAGCATAAACACGTATCGATTTTCTTACTCGGGAAACGAACACTAGATCGCAACAGTGACGACTCAAATAGGCAGTTGCGAGTCAGGTTGTCACCTTTAATTGCCGGACGTGAGGTTTGGCACGTAGACAGCTGCCTACAGGTAGACATGGTTCCCCCACGTTCGGAGGACCTAAAATACCGTTCGGCTATGGCGCGTACCTGCAATTAGCGGTGGCTCTGTACACATAACTGTTCAGATTTCGAGGCCTGATGCATAACAATAGTAAAAGACAGAACAGGAAAATATGGCGTGTACAAATTAATAAAATCTGCTCTGTATTTTCGTTTACTGTGACACAATAGCTGAACTGTGTTGCTCAACTTCAGCTAATATGACAAGCTAATGATGCTTAAACATGTGTGTTAGTGAGCTGCATGATTTTGGTAGGCTCAATGTCTATTTAATAGACGGCTGAGTATACTACTACCAGTAATGCTGTTCGGTATACTGCTTGCAGGCTGTAAACGGCGCAGCTCTCCGTACCTAAGTAGAAAGTGCTGTTACGCTTAACCTTTATCTCCGTAGTCCGCTTCCATGGTTTTCCATTGCAGCTGGGTTGCAGGATGCTATCCTAGGCCTCGATATCTTTCATCATCGCGGCATTATCGTCAAATTACTGGTGTACTAACGCATTTAGCACAGGCTGGATTCAGAGGTTCCAAAATGTCTAGGTGCCCAGATTTTGTCCCATCAAGCGATTCCAAGATGTTTATATTTCTTACAGGAATTCAACAGCGTAAGGAAGCCTGGATACCACCTAATGATTTCAAGCATGAAGTCCTTCATACCACAAGGACAACAGGTAGCCAGGTTTTCCATCGACCACAGCAACTGACGCCCGACGATCTTTCCGTAGTGAAGACAGAATTCGCCAAGCTTTGCAGTTTCGCATAATGCGTCTATCTAGTCGCACATGGGCATCACCTATAAGTATGGTCCTGATGTAAAATCTAAGGGTTAGAGACCGGGATTGAACAAGGAACAATGAACCATGTATTTATATGGGTTATGAAGCACAGGTTTAAGACTCCCAGTTGATATCAGGTGTGGATAGCATAATAATAAGGCTACTGTTAAAACTAATAAACAGTTAACACTGTAAAGCTGAAGAGAAAACCTTATCGTTTATTAGTGTTCCACCAGGCTGTACCAGGAACATTGGATTGTGACCATTAAAAGTTAACACAGTAACAGCGGTAAAATAAACGCTACGGCTGTGGTAACCCAGGACCGTTTTGTCACAAAAGGGCGGGTCCACATATATTTCAGTGGCGTCCTGTTCTGTAACACCGTATCCATATGAATCCAAGAAGCTTAGCTTGCACTAAAAATAAACCTATTTTAATATTTTAATATAAACGTACCTGCATGTGGAAAATTTACAGATAATAAGGTATATATTTTTGTAACATCAATGGCCACAAATTAGTGCATGTAATCGTGAGCGCAATACTCTATTCTCTTACATTTTCAGGAAACCAAAGGTTCAATAATGCAAGGACGTAGATCAAGGAAAAATTAAAAATTGTTTAGAAGGTATATTTTTCTGCTAGGTCAAATTCGTACAGCAGAGCTCCGGCCAGACGAGCATTTTTTCGACAATTTGCAGCCAAAAGCTCCCGTGCTGGCCACTAGTGGCAAGGCAAACGGTGAGAATTTAAGATAGCAAAACTATCCGCTT
>CALYDF020005722.1:0-14077 GCA_944474145.2 Dicrocoelium dendriticum | reverse complement strand
CTGTTACAGTTACCATAAACTGGCTGTGCATTTGCACATACCTGATCATGTCTTCATGAGCGTGCCTCACATAGTCAAGAATAAAATATTTATTTATATAGGTCCTTGTCGATTCTTCCATCTATCTGACAAAAGCGCTGTTCCTCAGTCTAATCGAAGATTACCAAGGAATTCCGGACCCCGTGAAAAAGGAAGGTGAGGAACAACTGAGAAAAGACCGCAAAGAACAGAGGTGGGATCAGAAATTGTTAAAGGTCTAGGTTGTAACATTTAGAGTGGAGACTAAACGATGTACAATGTGCAACGATGATTATGCTGAACGTATCTTTTGAACTTGCAACAAAAAGCTATAGCTGTGTGAGATATATTCCTGGCATCTAAGTAGAGAACCGAGCGCTTTACCAGTAAGCCGTCCAAGAAGTATCAGTTTATTATGGTGCAACGCTTGGGGGGGAAGAGAGAAAAGAGTTAGAAGACTGCCAACACTTGTATGGTGAATGAACATAATTCGACAAAGAGCGCGGAATAAGTGGGTAAGGATATTAATAGCTAGCAAAGAGAGAGATGCAATAATTAATTGGCCGTAAAGCAGCGGAAAGATAAGACTCAATCGCGGAATAAACATATTCAGAGGATCTAGACCTAAAGACGACATGAGGGTACTAAGCAAATAGTGCTACGGCTGACTGAGATCGCTGGACCCATACTTAAGCAATGGCAGAAACGGTTACCGCAAGACGAAAACAGAACACCTAAAAAGGAGTGGTTAAGGAGCTGCTGTGTGCTGACTAGGTTAGAAAGATTTGTTTGATAGAAGAGAGCAAAGAAAGATCAATTGACGGGAAACAAACGTGCTGAACTTTGGTATACATTAAGGTTGCTGAGGACGTCACAACATATGAGACGTAAGTGCAACGCGCAGTTACAAGTCAATCTAGGGTGCTAACGGAAGTCTACTACCGTATACTGCTCCAAGAAAAGCCAGTGAGAGGGTTGGAATCACACACGAACAAGTGGCGCAGACGTAGCAACGAGTAAATGATAAAAGAAGGTCCATAAAAAGGGGCCTAAGGAGCGGCTGTGCGCTGACCAGGTGGGATAAGGCTGTTGGCTAGGACAGAGCTAAGAAAAGTTAACTGAAGAAAGGGCAGCAAACAAGCTCAATTTAAGCATACATTGGTGCTGCTGAGAACGCCCCAGCATAGGATGCTAATGCGCAGCGGCGCGCAGACTATCAGGTAATGCTATGGTGCTAACGTAATAGGTAGAGCCAAAAAAGCTTGTCCGAGAACTGTTGGCTTGCAGGCATTAATGTCGGAGACATGACAACGAGTAAGAGATAAATGAACAGCTAGAAATGAGAAACTAAGTAGCGGCTGTGGGCTAACCAACTGAGCTATGTTTGCTTGACAGAATAGAGCTAAGAAAGGTTTACTGATAAAAGGACAGCTAACTGCCGGAAATCAAGCATGCATTAAGATTGTTAACTACGTCAGAGCAAAAAAGACTGAAGCTCAGAGACGCGCAGCTACTCAACTCATGTTACAGTGCTAAGGTAGGCTGAGCCAGGAAAAGCCAGTGAGAGAGCTAGACTCCTACGTGCGCAAGTTTTTAAGACTTTGCAGGGACTAAGGGAAGGCTGAACCACAAGAAGAGAGAGGCTAAGAAGTGGTTGTGCGCTGACTTGGAGAGATAAGAAAAGTCGCCAGAAGGTTGCTAAAGTAGATCAAATGAAGAAAGGAAAGCAACCAGGAACAAGACAAGCATACCTTGAGGTTACTGAGGGGTCCCATCACAGGAGATAGAAGCGCGGCGACGCACAGATAGTTAACTCGTGCATGGATAATAGTACTGTGAATAGAGCCAGGGAAAGTTAGCAGAGAGCTGGACGCTTGCAGCGGGAAAAGTTGAAGACGTCACAACACTTAAGCTATAGATGAACGTCTAGAACAAAGAGGCCAAGGAGCGGCTCTGCGCTGATCTGATAAAATAAGGATGCTTGCCAGAAGGCGGCTGAAAAATTTTGAAGGAACCAAGGACAACAAACAAGCGGAACGCAGGCATACATTAACGTAACTGAGGACGTTCCAGGATGAATCAGAGGCGCAAAGACACTGAAGACATATTAGGATGCTAAGGGAATGGTGCTAAGATGGACTGCGTCGGAAAAAGCCAATGAGACAGCTGGACTCCTGCGTGAGCATGTGCTACAGAAGTTACTAAGGGTAAGGAAAAACGGAACATCTAGCAATTAGAGACTAAGGAACGGCAGTGTGCTGACAACTTGCTCTACGTTTGCTCACTAGAAGATAGCTAAGGAGGGTTCATGAATGCTGAGCAGCTGAAAGCGCCATTTCTTATAATTGTTACCCTATGAACCAAAACACCGTTGAACATTCTCTTTTAATCCCGCTTCCATCCAGCGCATATTATACTTTATTTCTTACCCGTTTGGCTCTGGTCTTTCTCTCCTCCAATGAACCACCGGTCTACGGTCTTCCAACGACTAATCTTTCGCACTGTAGCTCCGCAGATTTTGGCGTAAGACCTCAAGTATCTGGCTAGGGAGCCTACCTAAAGCCTTATCTTGTCCTACTTCTTCACTTATCTCTTGGACCCTGTGTTTCTTGTCCACGTATGGACCACTTACCTGTGATGCTGCGCCGACTTATCTTCCACACTGTAGCCCCAAACGTTTCTGCATAGGACTTCAAGTAGCAGGCTGTTTCCTCTTTCTTCCTTATCGTGAAACTGGCATCGCTATTTCTTTAACGGTTACTACATGAACCACAATACCCTTGAACGTTCTCTCTACATCTCGCTTCCATTCATCGCATATTCCTACTATTTCTCTTACCTGTTTGGCTCTGGCTTTCCTCTCGCATTATGAAGCACTTACCTACGATGCACCACTAACTTACCTTCCACACTGTAGCTCCGCAATTTGGTACACAATACCTCAAGCATCTGGTCATGCTGCCTGACCATCCCACGTCTCGTCCTAATCCTTCATTTGTCTCTTTTGATCTGGCGCATTCCGTCTACGAACCACCAAGCACCGATGCCCCAACGACTTACCCTCCCCACTGTTACGCCGCATTTTCGTGCGTAGAACCTCAAGTACTAGGATAAGTTGCCCAATTATATACGTATCGCTAAGCTGACATCGTTATTTTTTATAGTTATTACCCTATGAACCAAAACACCATTGAATATTCCCTTTTAATCCTACTTTCATCTTACGCATATTCTTACCACTTTTCTTAACGTTTGGCTCTGGCATCCTTCTCCTCCTAGGCACCCCTATCTACGGTCCCCCAACGACCTATCTTTCACACGGTTGCTCCGCACCTTTGTGAGTAAGACCTCAAGTATCTCGCCATGATATCTAGCTATAATCTTCTTGTTCTACTTTTTCACTATTCTCTTTGACCCTGGCTTTCCTCTCCACTTATGTACCACCGACCACTGGTGCCCCACCAACTCATCTTCCACACGGTAGTTCCGCAAGTTCGTGCGCAGGAGCTCAAGTAGCAAGGTATGTTTTCCAATTATATCCTTAGCGCAAAGATGACGTCGTTATTTCCCATAATTTTTGCCCTATGAAGCAAAACACCATTAAATACTCCTCGTTAAACCCGTCTCCACTTATCCCATATTACTACTACTTCCATTACCTGTTTGGCTTTGGCTCTTCTCTCCTCCTAGCATTACCTATCTACGGTCCACCAACGACTTCTCTTTCACACTGTAGCTCCGCACTTCTGTGCGTAAGACCTCAAGTCTCTGGCCATGTTGACCACTTACTGTTGGCTACTACTGTTGAATACTACTTATCTAGTCCTACTTCTGCACTCATTTCTTTTGCTCTGGCGTATTCTGCCTTACGAAGCACCAACCCCCGATGCTCCGCCAACTAACCTTTCAAATTGTTGCGCTGCACGTTTTTGCGTAAAACCACAATTACCAGGCTACGTTGCCCAATTATATCGGCATCGTTACGCTGACTTCCTTCTCTCTTATAACTGTTACCCTACTAACCAAAAAACCACAGATAATTCTCTTTTCATCCCGCTTTCATTTACGGTATATTCCTACTACTATTCCTCCATGGTTGGCGCTGGCATTTCCCACCTACTATGAACCACTTATCAACGGAGCTGCAGCTACTTATCTTTTACAATGTAACTCCGCACATTGTTGGCACCGCGTCTACATCTTTTCACATTTACAGGAATATAGCATTGCTGGATCCCATTTTGCATCTCAGCTTCAAACGCAGACTTAGTTTAAGCTATTCGAGGCTCCTCTTTTCAACTGACAGCTTGGCATACCTGTCCGGTACTCTATTAAATGTGGTCTGATTCTTCTACGTCCTACGTTACGAAACTTCCTTTTGGTTATCTCTATCCATCTGACTTGCCCGCGACACCTTTGAGCTCCACCTTCGGGAGGCTCACTTAGTCTAGTGAGACACCACTGTTCCATTTTAGTGCACAGTTTGCTCAACGGTTTTGCTGGTACAGCCTCGGTTCCATTGCTGCAGCTTTTGGTCTAATTACTCACCGTCCCAACGAGATAGGCTTTTTGGCACAACGGTGTACTGCGCCTTCTTTCCTTTGATACCTTACTCCACATCTCATGACACCTAGTTTCTGAACACGGATTTTCTATTTTCATCCCCAATATTTTAAGGCACATACCACTAGTTGACGCCATAGTTCATAGGTACACGTATAAATCGACGTAAAATGTTTGGCACGGCTCGAGGTTGCTAGCTGTCCTTACTCCTTTCTGTACGTTCGAATTCCTTGCTTTCTATGACCCTTGCTTCACTGTTCCCCGCGAGACCTGTATAGAAGTTGCTGAATAAGCTTACCTGAAGCGTAGTACCAATAAACGTAACCTACAGACGTATTTGGACAGCTCAGGCCACCACATCGTGCCTTCTGTCTCCTTGATGTGCATCATCCAGCGGATTGAACGATTGCGTTCAAACCGTTTCACTTTCGAAACACCACCACAAGAAAGCTTTACCTCCCGGCAAGTGTTCAACTTACTAGTGATGTCATGGCCTCGTGTTCCGTTTACCACTCCAGTGGATTATTTATGGTATCAGATCCTTTATGTGCTTGGCGGCAGTAAACTCTGGATACCTTACCCACTAGCCAGTGTGGTCTGCTAGCAAGTCTAGGGGTCTGGAAGCTTATCTATTGTGAAAGCCTTTTTATCCATACCTTCCACTGGTTTGAACAATTAGGTTCAAATCATTACTACCTACGGAGCATCACCTAAATAGCTTCATCCACTGCAAATGCTTAACGTACTTGCGATGGCATGGCGTTATGCAACTTCCACTTCGCCAGTTGATAATTTCACCTGAAAGTCGTTTAATCCGTATCCTCAAATGTCTGAACAATTTGGATCAAATCCTTATGACTTTCGACCCATCTGATAAAGCAAGTTCATTTTCCTGCAAGTGTTTAACTTACTTGGAATTCCATAACGGTATTCTTCGTCCACCTCGCCAGTGGCTTGCTTCTTCCTGCTACCTCACCCACCTCGCCAGTGTGGTATGAAGACTTTATACCTCCCGGATGTATATTGTCTGTGGTCTATACTACTACGCTTGACGATGCCTGATTCCAAAGACCACAGCAATCTCCTCTACCGTTCGAAACATCCCCGCCATGCAAGCGTCCCACTTAGCCGCGATGGTTACCTCCCGTGGACCTACCAGCGACACACACCTGGCACGTGGGTTATCGGCTCAGAAAAGGATACTGCTTATGATTTGAGTTCCACACGCACCTGAACAAAGCAGCATCGCAATTTCCACAGCTTATCTCCGAACAGTACCGCTGTCCACAATCGTTCCTGATGAATCCTGACTAAGCCTTCCGCTGAGCCAACGGAAATTCGGGCCACATGAATGCGATCAGCTGCACGGAAAATCGGTACTACAAAAGCGTCAAAGTATCTAAATGTTATATAGATTGTGGTCAACGGCAGTGTTCCAGGACGTGGTGGGTTTTTGCTTGGCAAGCGTTTTCCCTATAAAAGGCCACAAATATCAGTTTTATGACACCGCGACCTGGCGGATGTGACTCGCCACTGAAATAAAGTCACTGCCCACTGCTACACACGAAGCAGAGTCTCAATACTTCATATTTGGGAGAACGTGTTTATCAAACATTATCGGACTCCCACTCCTACGGAGAAACGGAAATCAACCTCCGAAAGCCTTCAAACTGGCACCCAGCATTTCCATAACAAAAACACTTAGTGATCGTATGGCGCTGCGGCGCCACCTTTCTCTTTGACACCAATGATCATGCTCTTCAGCCCTGCATCCTTCCTGTGCAAAAGTATGTGCAATTTTTAAACCATGTATTTTGCCAACACGTAGTTCTGCCGTGTGGTATATCCCGGCTTTTACTGTTTCTATGGCTCTGTCAACCATTTGATCACGCCTGTACTGGTTTGTCTCATTTCGTCGAGAATGTTATTATTTAGCTATTTTATTTATTTTAAATCGACTTGCGAATCAGTGGGTAAACTCATCAAGTTTGACAGGTTTGATGCAGTCATGGCTAGTTAGTTGCTGACATGCTGCTTTAACGACGCAATCCAGCCTGTTGAGTTTAGGGAAAGTGGTACATGTCAAACTCGGAACAGACACCTGTATATTTGCAAATAAAATACTAAAAAGCATCGCCAGCGCGGACGCGCGCGCAGTGCTGGCGGTGAGGTGCTGTCGGACAGTGCGACCCAGCATCGGCACATAACCTTCCGGCTTCAGACGTCGCTTCCCGTAAGCAAAGATTCTTTTTGGGGCGGCCTTCGCAGCAATTGAAAGCAGTACTTCGATGCGTTGGCGCTTTTAACGTTTTGCACCTTTGCAGTGGTTCCGCTGACCTGTATATCCATTCTAGTAATGGGCAAAGCAAGAGCGGGAGATCTGTCCCGCCGTCTGCGCCGCTACCGTGCCAGCTTTTCACAGTCCTTACCAAAACAAGGCGGCTTAAGCGGTCCAACATACCGAGTATTTAAGGACACAAATTTGGAACACAATGATATCAATCGCACTTTTAGTAATGTCGAACAATATTTCACATACACAGCCTGTGATTGAGGTTGGTCCAGTTGGCTAGCGGCTAACGCTAAACCGCCGAACTCCGTTTTGCAGCAGTTGTAATCTAATTCCAGCAAACATGAGTAGGGAAAATGTAATTCCATATCAGCTAGGAGCACTAAGTGGTCGTCCTTAGCCATGGACTCCCGGATCCTAGCGTCGCTCACTCGTTGTTACTAGCTCATTAACCTCAGGTCGAGGCAGGTCGGGTTTACGCATGGTCATATGCGTTTTGGCTGACATATGTGTTGCGCTGCACGCATTTCAAGTAACACGAGCACGAAGCTTGCTTTAAACTCAACATGGGCAGGCAGCAAATGTACATCAGGTCATCATATTCGAGGACAGTTACAGGTGTCTATTAGTTGAAAATGTGGTCGACGCATGTGGATTCAAACATAGGGCAGCCAATCCACACAACCACTTAGGGGGCTGCAAATGACTGCCTCCACAAGCTGTTCTCCGCTTCTGAACATCAAGGTAGCACATGGAATCCAAGGTCACTTCGGTGTGTACTTACAAGTTACCCGCGCAAGGAAGGCGGAACGTTGAGAAAGACAATACCACGAGCAAAGGTTAGGCAAGGGCTTCAAGTTTTTTTTGGATGACTGAAGGCAGTCATGTCTTTGCGAATCCCAATATGCCCGGCCGCTCAGACGCAACGAAACATCAAGACACATTGCACCTGTTGATAGCAATGCAAATGTTGATGAAGGCTATTCAAAGGCTGCAGCAGGAAACGCCGGGCGTGGTTGAAGTGTGAGCAACCTGTATATCCTGATTCGCATATCCTTAGAAACCACCCAAATGTTTACGAAACGGAGATTTGTTGTCTTTCACCAGAACCTTTTACAGCTTTATGGTGGCATACTTGAGTCTTTCCTTGTTTAACAAGGCCAGGTCTAGACGAGCATGGATCTTGAAACCTATCAGCCTACCTAGGCGAGACAAGCTTAGACTTGGGCTGGCTTCCTCCACATAAGTGATTTTCATGGGCCGATTTTGTTGATCGCTTTGCTTTCCAGACAAGTAATTTGCTTCGCTTTTACAGTCCTCACCAGCGTTAAGACGTCTGTCAATAAAACTCTGTAAAATCTCAACACCATGCGCGTAACGCACATGGGGTGTTGGATCACCGCACTCCAGCGTGTGGAACCGCACGAAATTATGGCTTTTCTGGTCGGATGAGGTTGACCTTAAAGGACGAGCCTCAACTGGATTGGCTAACCGTTGACTTACAGAAGTTACACGCACAAACTCCAATTTAAATTCTTTCTTTGTTCTTTCCACTGGTTTTCAGCACTCAGGCTTTCATCTGCTGGGACAACGGTGTTGATAATTACAACAAAGACAAACAACTGATGCCAGGAGAAACTGGGATTCGCGCAACGTTTGGACTTCGTGCCAGTGAGTGGGCTCGAGTGGAGGAGAAAGACGGAGCTGAAACCTAAAAGCTTTTCGGGCTAGTTTGTTCACGACGGAATGATGACGCCTAGAAGTCGGCTCTGCCCTTTCTGGCTGTAACTAGTTTTGGCAATTTTTACCTAAAGTTTGAACGAAATCCTGTTGGTTTACACGAAGACAATGGAAATGCTCAACTGAGACTCCAACACATGAAATGTGGTATCTAACTTGGCACCAAACACACGTAAGGGCATTTCAAGCAACCCGACTACTTCGGAAAAGGTAGTACAGGGTGATTGCGTCGGCATTGTGAAGAATCCTAAAACACGGCGGCCCCCAATTACTGGAGAAAATGGCAAAAGCATGATCGCCGCACCCAAGCGTTGAAGATACAGGTATTTATGGTCAAAAATGCAGAATCAGAAATGAAACTGGAGGTCATCTAAAGTTTTCTGAAATAATTCCACCGAAAGAAGAAATCCAACACAAAGTGAACTTGGAAACATCCAAACATAACCAACCGCAGGGCGCTATCCGCTGCTGTATAGCTGTGATAAACTGCCACATTTTCCAAAATACACTAAATACACTAAATAAATAAATAAATTTTCGGTATCATTACCATCGGCTGTATACTATGTGTGTATATGTATATGTATGTATGTATGCTGTATATGTGACCACATGCAGGCACGACTCATAAATTGTTAATTTTTGTGTCGCTTTTCTTGACTAAAAGAATAGCAGCACACGCTAACTACTTGGTACGCGCTTCTGGCAAGTTTAGATAGTTTGTAAGTTGTTTTAGGTTTACAAATATACTTCACCCTGTTACTTCACATAAGGTCGGTTGCTTATACAAGCTTCGTACTTACTGTGACGGTTATCCGCAGTTCTAGCATTACCGTACCGGATTTAAAGGGATAACGTAGATAGCATTTTTACCTTTCACAAGTTAGGGCTACACATTATCTCCTTTCACGTAGGTGCATGCTGAAACAAAATTAGTGATTGACACACAGCTTCTACTGACTGTTTCTTTCCTTGTAGCGGGTCTGATAGGGTTAACTTAATCGAAGTACACTAAATGTTATTACTGAAGTTTTTATTTTCAGATCTACGATCTGTTGTTTGAAATATATTTAGAATAAAGCGGCCTTAGATTTCTGTGTATGAGAAGGCAAACCTGGCTGCAGGTATTTTCATGGCTTGTACAGTAGGAACTCACGATTTATTCCGGCAGGATGTTCCGTCATTTCAAAACATGTTGCTAAAAGCTACATATCATTATCCTTAGACGTGCCGTAGATAAACATTGCGCGTTGGGTCGAGAGAGTACGCATACGTTTGAAGGGAACCTGCTGTTTGCATCGAGGTGCCTTCGCTACGTATAAAACACCTAGGAGCTTTGATGCGAAACGCGAACACAACCTAAACCTCTGCGCAGCTCGTGCGTGCTTCCTTCTCTAATAGGTAATACCACACTGCGCAACTTCTATTTTTCATTGAAGCATACAACAGACGTCGACAAATCTACCTCGTCCAATTACGCCATGTACTTTTGATGTATATTCACTTCTTACCAGAGGTCTCTTGCTACAGACCATTGACTAACCTTGAGATTAATAAGGCACTTCCGGATCTAAGTTTCCTGCACTGGCTGAAGTACTACAGGTATAAGTTTCGTTATGCATTGGTAACGCTAGTTTGACTCTATGGGCCCAACATGTCGACATACAGTCGAAATGGCCGTGGACAGTTTATTAAATTAATTAACGGCGGATTCCTTACTGCCGGATGTAGGACCAAACGTAGCATGCCAAAGGGTTTACTTATGTGCAGCAATACTATGCACGCGGCGTATTGGAGACCTTTAATCAGTGTGTACATTTCCACATCTGGTGACGCACTTGATTGTCGCTCATGGTAGCATGAGTGTCCCTTGCAACGTTGGACAGCAAACTAACCCGCGTAATCGCATTTCTCATAGATCGCAGGAAAGAATCAAAAAAGTTTCTGCCTATGAAAAATTAAATAACTCGGATAACGCTTGCATACCACCAGGTTCACACGCATATTTTATGAGTAGGCGCTTAAGAATAATTTAATCGGACGCACGAGCCAAGTAAGGTTAACCGAGTTTCAAAGCTCTGCAACCTTTTGCGAACACGAGAATAGTAACTGAGTATTGCCGTACGTTCACAGAGGGATACAGCGCTTGAGGCTCCGTCGCTTTGTGCCTAACTAGGACACCTTCTAATTGTTGTGCTTTGAAGGAAGTGTTCATACACTTAGAAGACCGAGCAAGTAATTACATCCAGACAGAGCAGTCAAAATGTTCTCAAATTCCTATAAGCAACCAACCACTCAAACTCTCACTGCACCCACCAAAAGACATGCTTTTCACAGAAACCTTAGCCCATTTCATATATGTACTCAAATATAGTTGTAATGGACCTTGGATTGATAGCTAGAATGGGTTCCACGTGCCAAGGTTGGTCTAAGTTGCGACAACACCACAGGTATGCCTACTGCAGGCTGCACGTCCACACAGGCAACCACCATATCAGGTTTGCAGGCGTGTACCGACGTCCGACCACTGCACTTCAACCAGCACACTGCTAAAAATGCTGTTGCTCTAGGCTAAAACCTGCATCCTCAAGTGCATTAAGGTTGCTACGCTAAAGTTGAAGATGGCTGATATTGTGTGCAAGCATAAGTATCGGGAACGTTTCTTGTATACCGAACCTAGCAAATAAGCTTCCGCTTTTAGTTTGCTTTATGTTTATAATGATATATAATATATAAAGGCGGTCTCAACTTTTCCTTACTATAACGCGAGAAAGGATAGGATATGCACGCACCCGCGTAACTGTTCTTCTTTCGAGCATTCCTTATTAAATTTAACAGCTATGTGGAGTGCAGCAAGTGTAATATTACTACAGTATGTTGTCATTCCTATTGATGGAGTGTCTATGTCATCTACAGTTGCGTCAAGGCCAAATCGCACACTGTTGAAAGGAATAGTTAAATTTGTGGGTTGATAAAAGACACTGTCCAATTTTAGGATGATATGTATAGTGCGTTATCACTGTATTAAATATTTTAATGCATAATACGTTTGAAATAATGCATAGGTTGATGACTTAAAGCAACAAAACTGGTTTGTGTGAGTATGCTGATCTTTATTGAAATGTTGACGGATTGCGGCACCATGCATGATCTCTGTAACTTTTTTAAGCAGAAGGTGCACACCTTCTAGAAACATGGATAAACGTTATTTGGTAAGCACGAAGCGGTGTTTTAGCAAAAATAGCAGCTGCAAGATCAAATGCTCTTCAAACGGTTACGATGAAATTTATCCGTGAACCCGCATTGAACAATGCAGCATACAGTCAGGGAGTATTCATATTTACTGCTTTTGCGTTACTGCTGTCTAGCAAATAATGCAAAGGCATTGCAACTAATATCACTTGTAAAAGTCTATTAACTTAGTTTGGTCATTATGTGGTCATTGTTTTGAGGCATATATTGCGGTACTTAGTAATTTCCACCTTTGAAGGATGAAATGGATATGGTCATCTGACACATCTATTCAATGTAAAAAGAACGGTTAAATGCAGCAAATATTGCAATTGACGAGGTTGAATTATCTGGATCAAATATTACCTGCCAACATAATAAGCCAAACTTAGGCCGAATAGTTAACCGCAAATATAGTAAAGGGGAGAGTGGAAACCGACAACGTACTAAAACATGAATATAATTAACTTAATACATACCGCGATCAGTCGTTAGCTTGTTCTTCATGTCGTTTTACGGATAAACGCGGCCGCTAATAAGGAACCTATTTTGCTCTAAGAAAACGTACATGGCTTTATTGAACCATGAAAATTATATGACCTGTTGTATGTAAAATATGAAGCAAAAATAACGGTGTATATAAAACTAATTTGCGTGAAAACAACAGCTTTTATTATGCCGGTTAATTTGTTCAAGCCTATCCTCCTTGTGCGCACCAGCCTATGCTTACTTCGATTTGAAGTTTAACATGTCAGCTCATTTACCTAAATGTTTTCCTCTTGCTTGAATGCAATGAATATTTGTTCAGGTATTTAATTGTGAAAGTGTAATTGATGTAACCATTTATCTGTAATGGTTGCAGCTGAACGGTATTATCTTCAGCTTTTTTTGCTGTAGAAAGCAATGCTTGTAGTTTTAACCTCAGACGGATTTAGCATTTGGCGTTATGGAAAAGCCATTAATCTTAACAACGCAGACCCATTGCGATGCAGGTCTTAAAAATGTGTTGGCGCTTTAGTGTTAGAAACCTGCAAAATATTAGTTTTAATATACTTAGCAATCGGGGACTTATAGAATATAAATTCACGTCGAAAATTGGGCACCAATTTAACACACAACACACACTGTACGCGTTAGCTAGAGGTGGGAAACACAGCTACTGTGCCGCAATACCTAAAAGAAAAGAAGGGAATAACATGCTTCACGTGCAAGCTAGCTGCGTTTCCGGTAACGGATGGGCATCTTTCCGGTAAGCCAGCTGCCGGCTACCATGCAGCAAAAAGGGTAATTTTCTATGCAAAGCTATAGAATACTAGACTTTGAGGTCGTGGTTGGAGGGGAGGCTAAGACGGATGGGGTGGTAAAAAGAAACTCATAGTACGAACGACGCTGAGGTATGCTCCTTGACATATCAACATGTGTATCCAGCCAAGCGTGTACATCGTCTTTCGGACCCCAACCATGTGGCCAAGGCGCTCCAAATGAGGCCAGCTCAGAAGGGAGGGCCTTCATTCCTTTTGAAAGAGTCATGGCTTGGCCACCGCTCCTCTTCTTTCATCCACACCCCCGGTGCGCAAACAACGCACGTCGCGGGAGTCGGTGGGCTGGTGGGCGTACCACGAGGCCGAGCCATCGGAGCTTGGTGCATAAAATAACGGTGCTAGGCGGTTCACTTCCTTTTCCGGTACCGTAAGCAAGACGTCGAACACGCTCGTTGCTCACGCGGTGTTCCCGTCAGATATGAGCTAAATTGTGAAGGCACTGGTGGTCGAACATAACTATCCACTTTAGACTCACTGAGCTAAGGGGCCAGGTTTCACAACCGTACAGTCGGGTTGAAAGTACCGCTGCATTGTACGATTTACCCTTCACGGCGGGAGTGATGTCGCGCCGGCGCTATAAATATTTATTTATTTATTTATTAGTGGAGAAGATTAACCAAAGCGCCTCGAGCTTTCGCTAAACGGTTCGTGGTCTCATTTTCAATCACAAGAAGGCTGATAAAACTTCCTGTGTATTTGAATGTTTGTACGACATCTAGCTGAGCCCCACAAGGTGTCAGCGAGAAGGCAGTTCAGGCCAAGCTTGGAGGAACGGTTTGCATATTAATGGCGCAAAGCAAAGCCCGAAGCGGTTGACAGCCAGTGCTAAGCTGTCCAGTGCCGCTTGGCACGTCTGGAAGCTGTCACAGCCTAAAAAAATCATCAGCACACTCCAATTAAAGAAGCCGTTCTC
>CALYDF020005721.1:0-14077 GCA_944474145.2 Dicrocoelium dendriticum | reverse complement strand
GTAGGAGCCAATCGGTACGTTAATTTCCATGAAATAACTTCAGCAACACCTATCATTTTTTGTACCTAATCTATTACTGCAACCACCACATCCAGGAGGTTAGCCGGATCAGTCAAAAATATCTTGCAGGTGCTAAAACTACAATCCTGAATACAAATGTATTTAGATATTTCTGCTTAGTTCCTGGCTAGCTACGGTTTTTCAACTGATACTTTGGTCTAAAGGCAGCAAGGAGCAACCGATATCTACAATTTGCTGGCTTCCCATCTTCAATGGCTACTTTGCCAATTTTCAAAAAACCCAACCAATAGTAAAGCCTAGCCTACTGACTGGCTGGTTAGCAAATCCGTAGGTATTTCTCATATAGGATACCGCAGAGCAATAAAGAAGCCATCCAAACAGGCAAGCTTAAACCCTCCCTTT
Organism: Dicrocoelium dendriticum; assembly: GCA_944474145.2. Classification (NCBI taxonomy): domain Eukaryota; kingdom Metazoa; phylum Platyhelminthes; class Trematoda; order Plagiorchiida; family Dicrocoeliidae; genus Dicrocoelium; species Dicrocoelium dendriticum. The sequence goes on along the minus strand of CALYDF020005721.1, from coordinate 13,654 downwards.
ATCTTCGCCTTCATTCCTTTGAGTTTAGCTTTACACTTAATCACTTTCAAAATCTTAACCACTGGGTCATGAAAACATAATCGGCTTACGACCTCTGATGTAGGCCTAGAAAATGCATGCTACCTGGCCTAAGCCTTTAATATACTATTAGTACCAGTTATTGCCGTCGATAGAAATAAGGCACCTAAGGTAGCATTTGCATATTCCATACCACCGTCTAAATACCAGCTTCAGGCGTACTTCTATGAACCCTACTAGATGTCGGTTGCTAGTTGGCCTTAATTGATACCTTTTCATTAATCCTGAACACTCGCTTATTTACTCCCCCGCTTCCAAATGCAACCAGTGTTCATACCGCAACATTATATATATATATATATATATATATATATATATTATATATATAATCAACTGATTTATAAAACGACAACTATGAAATCCCTAGGCCCAAGAATCCAGGCACGTTGCTTCCCACTTATTCTCCCTTGGCCCCACATACTTAGTTATAACGGAGATTTTCATATGCTGATGAATGCCAAAAACTATAATAGAAAGGCGTCGTGAAACAAAGTTTCTCTTTTTCAACTGCTTTTGCTAGTAAAACGATCGCGGTTCCAGGTTCCACTTCACTGGCACGAAAGCTAACCAGCGGCAGGGAGGCCTCTGTCACACTAGCAGGCTGGACATCCAGAACATTTGACCACAACTTCACGACATCTCTGGCGTCCGTGCGTAAATTTATCTTTTAGCTGGCGCCTAAGTCTACCATGCGTTGTGTCTGATGGTGGGTGAACAACCAGCTTCTACTTTTCTTACCTATTTCCTACGTTTTGGTTATCGTGTTACCCTTTGCTAAGGACACAAGAACATGTATTTTGCAGGAAAACACGCTCTTTCAGTGTTTTGCAAGCTTGGATTTTACGATTGTTTTAACCTCCCAAACCTCCAGTTGTTTTACTGACGTTACATCTGTTGACACAAATCGTTTTGGTGATTACCTTGCTGCACCGTTTCTCGCTCTGGTTTAGTCGCCTCCTATTTTTGTAGCCTGCACAATATCCGTTGGATTCTGTCATGTCCAGCTTCTGCACTGTCCCCTATTTGACACTACACTTACGTGTCATTGATTACCGACTAGTATCCTAGACCCCACCCAAAATTGGGGACCCCTGTCAGGAACACACTGTCCGTCAGTTTGAATTTTCATTCTGGTGAGTACGTTCCAGTGCTTTTGTGCTTCATTACTTGTGGTCATATTGTTTTCTTACCTATCACATATTTTACCTGCGTTTTGCAATGGATTATCTGGAGGATAAGCAATCCCCATACGCGGTTAACGCCGTTGGCCCGTCTTGCTCAATGCGGTTGCCTTAGCATTTCCATCTTTTTGGAAGATTAATCCTTTGTTATGGCTTTGCACTTAGAATCCGCTTTTTACATTTGTAGGAGTTCTTCCTATTTTGCGATGTATAAGCTGTTGATATCTCGCCTTCCTCAGCGTGTATCCTCGCAGGTGAGATACGTCATTTTTCGCCCTCATCTAGTAAGGAAATACGAGACCCTTAAACCGGCTCTTGTTCAGCGAATAACGCCTTCTGACAAGGTCTATCTACAGCAAATATTTCGGGATTTACAACTAGTGACAGGTCCAACATGGGCGTAGGGATTCGCCGCGAGCTGTGGATGCAACGCCTCCATGAAAACACGGGCTACCATAGCAGTAGCAAGTGGCCTGCCACCACAAAAACTGCAGATCTGGCAGACCGCGTCATGGAACAATACCAGCCAGCGGCTAAAACCAAAGCAACTAAGCAGCTTTGTGGTGGCGCAACCACACCGGGAAGCGCAAGTAGCCAGCCGTAGGCAACAGACGCATTATCATCGCAGGTAGCATCGCTTCAGCGCCAGAGCGAGTAACTTAGTTTAAACCTTAAACACCGCCGCCGCACTGGATAGTCGCTACGTGGCACAAGAACTGATGCCACACGTTACTGCTTTTACCACTCGCGTTTCGGTAATAAAGCCCGTAGGTGCTTACAACCATGTAGCTGCTCCGCTAAATTTTGTCTACCAGGTTGGCCCGTAACGACGTCTAACGGTGTGGGTAATGCCCCAAGTCGTCTCATCTACGTTAATGATTATGATTCCGATACCCAGTTCGTAGTCGATACCGGAGCGGCAGTAACCTCCTTCCTCCTATGCCAGGTGAGCCTACCTCTTCTCTGTCGACAAGCTTAAGTGCTGCCAAATGTACACCAATAGCCACTTAGGGTCATCGGTCGTTGACCCTAGATCTAGGTCTTCGGCGCACGTTCCGCTGGGTGTTTACCATCGTTGCAGGATCCTTTGCCAATTTCTGCCTTGACTTTCTCAGGCATTTCAACCTCTTGGCCGATGCAAAACGCCAGATAATAATCAACACTGCAACGAAATTCAGGGTACATGGCACAACCGCCAATCTCACATCTATAACACTGACCTACGTCTTTCGTTAGAACTCGCCAGACTACACCAACCTCTTTACCCAGTATTTCAAGCTCGTTCAGCCAATGAACGCAGCTTTGCCCGTAACCTACCAAGGCAAGCACTGCATACGGACGAATGGTCCACCGGTCACATGCCGTCCACGCCGACTATCTCCCGAGAATATAAAGCTAGGTAGGGCGGAGTTTGAACACATGCTTGCACTTGGCGTCATCCGCCCTTCCGACAACCCTTGGTCCTCTCCCCTGCAAATGATCCCCAAGAAACCTGGTGACTGGCGCCCTTGCGGTGACTAGCGCGCACTTAATCGACTAACCGCAAGAGATCGGTATCCCATCGCAGCCATGCAGGACCTCCCCGTATGCCCCACGGTAAGACGATCTTCAGCAAGCTCGATCTGCTACTTGTCTATCACCAGATACCTGTAGAAGAAAGTGACAATCCAAAAACAGCCGTTAGCACAACTTTTAACTAAATAAGCAAATATTTTATTCTCGATTTCATCGAGGCATACCAACGCAGGTATGATCAAAAGTTACAGACGATTATGTGGCACAGCAGATACGTTACAACGTACGTACTTGGCTGTGACCAAAAGTTGTACAATTTGCAAAAAGAGTCGAAGCACACATGAGTAGCAAGGTCAACAGTGGAGTGGCAGTAAACTGGTTTCCAGTGTGCGCAGAGTAAATACAAACAGCACAGTAGGTAGAGTGGGGAGAGTATATGAAGAAAGGTAAGTTTGTCGCACATGTCAGCAGAATATTGAAATCTGACTAGTCGGTTTTCCAGTGCGTAACAATGGGCAGTGACTTTATTCAGTGGCTGGTCACCCCCGCCACGTCACGGTGTTGATAAACGAAATTTTATGGCTTTTAAAGGGAAAACGCTTGCCAGCGGAAAACCCGCCACTTCCTGGAACACTGTCGTCGATGGCTACGATCGGTCGTGTGCGATTGGCAAAGCTTCTTATGGGTACTTGTTCCTTCAGTTATTCGCAGTCCATTGACTCCTCTGTTGGCTAGACAAATGGCACAGTTAGAGTCCAACATGGACGTTGAGGTCCGTCGAGGAGGAAGTATGATTTTGCAAGTAAGTAGAATTTCTAGTGGATGGGGCCTAACCTCTGCTTATGTATATTTGCTGGGGTGCGAAGAATTCGTGTCCAGCTTCCCTCACTAGACATCGGTGATTGAGTTCTTGGGTGCAGCTGGTTGGGTTGGAAATGAAGCCATGGCCTAGGTATGTCCTTGTTGGTTATTTCGACCCATCTCAAACGGAGGCAATTCCTCAGTTCAATTACGGATCTCCCAGACGTTCACGACCTCAGAGAAAAGGGAAAGAGAGGAACAGGCCGAGGAAAGACCAAAAAGGCAGTCATGGTACCAAGCACTGGGGAAATCCCACTTTAAGACATTTACTTGAGACAACTGGTGTGCAATGCGTAACAGATAATACGCTGAAAATGTTTTTGCTTATGCGTAAGGCATGGCCCAATGGGTAAATTACTTTCATGTACATGAGGATAAAGAGCAGGGTTCCGGTAAGCAATTCATGAGATATTAGCTTACGGCGTTAGAAGGTGGGTATGTAGGCACGATTGGTCGCAATCCGAAAACAGAAAAATACAGTGATGATGTAGCCATATTTATATATGCTCCACGGGATGAGGATTATCTACGACCACATAAAGATAGGAAGCTGAGTATACTACAAGCAGACTAGAATGGATATTAACGGAAGACTAAGTGTCGAAGGTAAGATGGTCGAGAGATAGCGCTAATGGACTTGGGTTCATTGACCAAAAGTGCTTGTTAGGTTAATCATTCTGGTTGCTAATGGACAACTACATTGTCAACTAATAAGTCAACAAACCAGTAAATATATGGGAGGCAAGCAGTCTACAAGCATACGGTTGGAACGATAAGGAATGGCACCGAGCAAGCCTCGAATATTTGCAGGGATGGGAGGAGCGTACGCCAAAACACGGTAGCTAGGGGTTATGAAGGTGGGACAACCGAGCTAAAAGTGTTGGTGGACAGATCATCAGTGGCCAACTGTACCTGCTCGATTCGCATACCTACAGTGTCACAGAATAAGTCACCGAACCAGCTGCGTTGGAATGCAAAAGAAAATAAACTTTGTAGGGAGTGAGTGGCTCCTAGCAAGCCCCGGATTTCCGCAGACTTGAGCGGAGCCTCTGCCAATTGGCTGCTGATAAACAGAGAAGATAGCTCATGAATAGAGAGTAACAGTGGGCGGGTAGATACATTCGGTTAAAACCTGGTCACTTGTGGACACATACAGCGCCAGAATGAGTTACTGATCCAACTATGTTGTGATGGAAAAGGTCCAATCAAGCTACAGCCTTGCAGAGAGATGTGTGGAGCCAACAACGACTAACGGTTGCCAAAAGAATTAACGAGAGTAAGGTAAACGGCATCCCGGTGGTAGGAGATAGAGATCAGTGGCTAGCAATAATATTGGGTTTAAGTATTCAGATACCATTGGATCCTACGATGGCACAGAATAGGTCACCGAAACAATTGAGTTGTGCTGGAAACAGTCTAAAAGAATAAATGTTTTAGGGACTAGGTGAATATAGCGAGCTCCGGATATCCGCAGGCTTAAGTGGATCCTAAGGCGACTAGCTGCTGTTGAACAGAAAATGGCGCTAGAATAGGGAGTAAACGTGGGCGGGTAAAGCTATTTCAGTAGGACTTGGTCACTAGTGGATACCTACGGTGTCAGAATATTCACGGTACCTGCTAAGCTGTGATGCAAACGGTCCAAGAGAATAAAGTTTGGGAAAATGTGGGGGCTCCAAGCAAACTACAGACTAGCGCAGAGGTGTGTGGAACTAACGACGATTCATTGCTGTCAAGAAGAGTTGACGTGAGTAAGGCAAACGACATAAAGGCGATAGGAGATAGAGATTAGTTGCCAGCAATGGCAATCGGATTAAGCCTTCAGTTCCTAGTGGAACCTACGATGGCACAGCACAGTCAACAAACCAGCTAACCTTTGATGCAAACAAACTAAGAGAATAAATGTTGTAGGAAGGAATGGCTCTTCAACGGGCTCTGGATAGACTCTGGGAATGGTCCGCCTTGCTGTTGCTGCCCATAAAGCGGGCAAGGTGTTCAGGGCTGCGTATCGGAGCATCCGCTTCCTCCACGAGTTATATGCTGGATGGTAGTGAACTTCCTCACGTGACTCATCAGGTTAATCTAGGTGTCGTCCACTGTTCCACCCTACACCCTGGAGACAACTGGAAGAAGGCGTCCAGTGAAGGTTTCCGGATGTTGTGGTTCGTCCGCCGTGCTTTTGGGACCCTAACCGCTGATGTGTTTGTGCAGCTATTCTCAGCGTTTGTGCGCTCCCGCCTGTCCACCATGCCTTGTCCGGGACAAAATGGCACTAGCAAGGGTGTTGAGTGTCGGTGCTAGGTTGGTCAAGGGACTACGACGGCAAACGTATCCAGAACGCCTACTTAGTTTGGAGATGCAGTCAACGCACTATCGTAGGATTAGGGGGACTTAATCCTGACCACCTTGCGTCGACTGGGAAGGTTGGCTCTGAGTTGTTCTGAGTATTTAGTCCTGCTAGATTATCTGGTCTCCGCGGGTATGGTATGAAGCTAGACAAACCGCGGTCCGATCGAGTTAGAGCAGTGACACAGTTATCATGTCGAGACATCGATAGCTAGAACCTTCTTCCAGAAAATGTTGTCAAGGAAGCTAGGGTTAGAGGGATAGACCTCGAATTAGATGCTCTTGGGTGGCAACATGAAATCATTTCCTTTTCTGACTAATACCATCTTCATCCTTTGATTATATTTTCATTACTTTTCCTTGCCATTGGTATTATGCTCATCTTTTAACGGATTTTCCCTACACACATAACTTCGTCTTTTCTTCCCCTCTTACTTACCTCACGTAAATGACATAGCTGGGAGAGCAATTGTAATAAACCTTGGCATTGGACGGGTGGAAAAGTGAGTATTCCTGGTGTTCTCCTTTTAGTACCATCAAGAAGTCGAAGAAAATCGATCAAATTCGGGATCGAGGACCTCCAAAAGATCAAATACATTCGAGATGAATCCAAGCGTTCCAGTCCCATATAAACTTGAAATTAAGTTACTTCAGGAGAGCTTCAGGAATCCGCAGAGTTAAATGGAGCCTACTACGATTGCTGCTGCTAAGCAGAGATAATGGCTCTAGGAAAGGATGTATCATTGGCTAGAGTAGCCATTTCATAAAGAGGTTTGACCAAAACCAAATACCTAAAGTTTCAGGGAATAAACCAACAAGCGTGCAAAGCTTAGAGGGACATATTGAAGGAAAATAAAGGTTGGTGTGCAAGGAGGTGGCTTCTGCCAGTTTAAAAAGCTGCGTAGACCTAAAAACCACTAGCTGCAGCCAAAAAGCTTTGACGAGAGTAAGGCGAACGACATTTACGGGCGCTAGGAGAGCTGTCAGTGGCCAGCAATGGCATTCGGATTAAGCACTCAGTAACTAGTGGAACCTACAGTGGCACAGAATAGTCAACAAACCAGCTGAGCTGTGAAGCAAAAAATATAAGAAGGTAAATGTTGCAGGGAAGGAGTGATTCCTAAGGAGCCTCGGGTATCCGCAGACTTGAATGAAGTCTACTACGACTAGCTGCTGCTAAGCAGAGATAATGGCGCTAGGAAAGCATGTATCATTGGCTGGAGTAGCCATAGCATAAAGAAGTTTGGCCACTACTAAATACCTACAGTTTCAATGAATAAATCAACAAACAAGCGAAGCTTAGAGGGACACATTCCAGGAATATAAAGGTTGGGTATTAAAGAAGTGGCTTCCTCCAAGCTATAGAGATGCATGGATCCAACAACGACCAGCTGCTGCCAAGAATAGTTGACGAGAGTAAGGCGAACGGCAGATAAGGGCGCTAGGAGAGAGGTCAGTTGCCAGCATTGGCTTTCGGACTAAGCTTCCAGTTACTAGTGGATAATACGGTGGCACATAATAGATCACCAAACCAGCTCAGCTGTGACGCAAACCGTCCAAGAGAATAAACGTTGTAGAGAATGAGTAGCAAATACCGATCACCGGAAATCCGCAGACTTGGATGAAGCCTATGGCGACTAACTGCTGCTGAACGGAAAAAATGGCGCAAGTACGGGGAACAGAAATGACCGGGTGTAGCTACTCGATTAAGACTTGGACACCAGCAGATACCTACAGTGTCGGAATAAGTCACTGAACCAGCTAAGTTGTGCTGTAAAAGATCCAAGAGAATAAAGTTTTGAAAATGTGGTGCCCCCAAGCAATCTACAGATTTGCGTAGAGATGCGTGGAGCCAACGACTACTAACTGTTGCCAAGAGTTGAGGAGAGTAAGATGACCAACATACCGGCGGTAGGGGAGAGAGGGACCAGTGGCCAGCAATAAATAAATAAATTGTGTATTCTCGACTAAGCGATGGCCGCCTGCGCAGGCGTGATCGTGTTAAGAGTACAAAATGTGATCAGTTAATGTACAATGGAACAATGGGATTGTTGCATATGTTTATATATGAATGTATGTAAATTTGCATGTAGACGTGTTTAGCTTTGTTTGTGGGATTGGTAAATGTTTCCTGTCATTTCGCTTGAATGTGTTTGAAGGTGTCGCCAGAGCTTGTTATCTGTGGACTTGAAGCGATTGTTCGGATAAGCAATGTGTGACTTCGGTTAGTGGCGAGTCACAACCACCACGTCACAGTGTTGTTAAACGGACATATATGGCTCTTTATAGGGAGAACGCTTGCCAGGCGAAAACCCACCACTTCCTGGAACACTGCCGCCGAACTATTTGCTGAAAGGGGGTAAACCCGAATCACCCAGCTGGCACCACGAGGAGGTTGTTCGGCTAGCCAGCCCAGGATTAAGCTTTCAGTTACTAGTCGAACCTACGTTGGCAGAGTACAGGTCAACAAACCAGCTGATCTGTGATGCAAACAATCCAAGAGAATAAACCTGGAAAGGAAGGGGCGACTCCTAGCTAGCTCCGGATATCCGCAGTGGTGAAAGGAGCCTCTACCGACTGGATGCAGCCAAGCAGGGATAGTGGCCCCAGGAGAGATCGTACCAATAGCTTGTTTTGCCACATCATTAAGACGTTAAACCACTACTGGATACTTACTGTTTCAATGAATATATCAACAAGCGAGCGAAGGTTAGAGGGACGCATATTTCAGGAAAAGGAAGGTTGTAGAGGAAAGATCTGGCACCTTCTAACGTACAAAGATACATGGGGGCAATGACAACCCACTACTGCCAAGAATAACTGACGCGAATAAATCGAACGACGGATAACGGCGCGCTAGGAGAGTAATCAATGGCCAGCCATAGAATTCGTATTAAGCTTTCAGTTACTAGTGGGCTTACTGTTGCACAGAACAGGTCAACAAACTAGCTGAGCTGTGTTGCAAACAACCTAAGATAATAAATGTTGTAGGGAAGGGTGACTCCTAGAGAGCTCCGGTTATCCGCAGCGTTGAATGAAGCCTAAGACGGCTAGCTGCAGCTAAGCAGAGATAATGCCTCTGGGATAAGTGGTATCAATGGCCGAAGTATCTATATGATTAAGACTCTTGGCCGCTAGTAGACAAGTCGTTGCGCTAGGAGCCACTCCTCATCACTCCAGCTTTTATTCTCGTGGGTATTTACACCACATAGCTTCGCTGTTCTGCTGACATATTCCGTCACTGTAAGTAACCGCTAATGTCTAGAAGACTTAATGCGAATTCAGCTGCTGTCCACTGGTACCCACTCCTAGCACCGTTAACTTTCGTTCCTCTTGACTTCATCACGTTTCCTGCAGCGATTCGTTTTATGCTCCATACATCTTTGAGAATCTCCGGAGTTACTAGGAGACAATCCTTGTTTCACCATTCTGTAACCTTTTAAAATGCCTGTATCACTTGCCTTCGCTGGCTTGTTGCCGTATTCTGTGACACTGTAGGAAGTCACTAGTGACCAAACTACTCAGTGGAATGGTTACCTCTGGCCACCGAATGGTTTTCACCGCGCCGTTAGCTGTCGATCATCTTAACCTCAGCACCTCTCTTTAGCAGCACCTAGTGGTCGTAGGCTCCAAGCATCTCTGCCCATATCCGAAGGTTACTAATAGCCACTCTTTGCTTCCTCTAACCTTTATCATCTGGCACTGTCTGAGTCACATACATTTGCTGTTTGTTGACTTAGTCTGGGACATTTTGGAGATACATTAGTAACTGGAAGGCTTCATCCAAATGCCATTGCTGATCAATGATACACTCACTCCTAGCGCCATTATCTGCTCCTTATCTTACCTCTGGCACCCTTGTTCAGCAACAACCATTCTTCGTAGGCTCCATTCATTTCTGCGCATGTCCGAAGCCTGCTAAGCGCCACTCTTTTATGCCTTCAAAGTTTACTATCTGGAACTTCCTGCGTCACGTACCTATTCTGGTGGTTGAATTATGCTGGGACACTGTAGGTATCCACTAGCAACAAGAAGGCTTCATTCAAATGCCAGTGCTAGCCGTCGGTACTCTCTCTCGCTTAACACCATTATCAGTTCTTCGTCACAACTTTTCAGTTGCAGCGAGTCATTGTAGGTAGCATACGTATTTGCGCTAGGAGCCACTACTTATCTCTCCAACACTCACTCTCTTGGGTTGCTCGCAGCACACACCTTCGCTGGTTTGTTGACTTATGCTGTCACTGTAGGTATTCACTGGTAATTAGAAGGCTTAATCGGAATGCCTTTGCTGGCCACTGATACTCTCTCTCCTAGCGCCACTATCAGTTGCTCCTCTTAACTTTCTCACCTCTTTGTAGCTATTCGCCGTAGGCTCCAGGCTTCTTCTGGGCGGACCTTGAGCTTGCTAGGATATACTCCTTTTTCTCTTCATCATACATACTCCTGGAATGCTTGTATCTCTTACCTTCGCTGGCGTGTTGATGCATTCTGTGATCCTGTAGGCATACACTGGTGACCAAGCGTCTTATTTGTATGGCTACATCCCGCCAATGGTAGTCTTTCCTGGCGCCACAATCTGTCGACCATCTTAAACACGGCACCTCCGCTTAATAAGCAGCTAGTGGTCGTAGGCCCCATGCACCTGCGCTTATCCAGAGCTTGTTAGGAGCCACTTCGTATCTCATTAACCTTTATTCCCTTAGAATATATGCATCCAATCATTCTGCTGCCTTACCGCCAATTGACCTTTAGACCTCGCTCGCAACAAACTATTTATTTTTAAGCTTTCTAATTCTACACTCCCTATCGTATTCGGCTAGCTACTTGCTGTTCATGCACCATGCAATTACCACCATTCTTCTAAATTTCTTCTCTCTCCCCACGCAATTGTTGCCTCAGACTAAACTGATAATTCGTGGATTACTTACTGGTACAGCGCTCTTGTCACTACGCAGACGTTAGCAATATACCCATATAGCTATTGACTCTCTAGGGCATTCAAAAGACACTTTCAGCACAAGCATAGTTGCACAGAGTACATGGTTTTACCCCAACTTTAACATGCGACTTTGACAATGTTCAACTCCACGCCTGTTCTTGCGGCCTGCTATCGGTTGTCCCTCCTTTCCCTTTACTCCGAGGTCCGGAACTTCTTGTAGGTCTGGGACTGGACTGATGAACAGTTTTCGCCCAAGACGGAAGGAATAACCGACAATGACCCACATGGACCATGGCTGTATACTAAAGGGACTCAACTGCAATCACCATAACCGTTGTCCAGTATGGTGAGCTGGACACTTCCTCGTACTCCCGCAAATTATAACTCCGGAAAATCCAGACGGCAGAAAGTTTGGAATTTGCTCACCTAGACACACTACAAGACGACTATTCGTGATGTCCCCATCGTCAATCGGCCTTAACCACCATGTAGGCCCTGACCAAACTGCCTGTCCAAACAACAGAGGAAATTGGAAACCATTTAACTGAGAATAACCGAATATGAAATCAGCCGTCAAGCGGCTTTGCCAGTTACACATTAGTGTTCAAAATGCTTCACGGCAGGGTTGCAGGACGTGGTTGGTTTTCGCCTGGCAAGCCTGCTCCCAATAAAAGGCCACAAGCGATTGTTTAACAACACTGCCACGTGGCGGATGTGACTCGCCACTGAATAAAGTCACTGCCCACAACTACATACTATGAAGTCGACTAGACTCATATTTCAACTATTTCCGACACGGGCAAGAATATGATACTCTCCGACTACACGCACCGTTTCACGCAATTATACTGCCATGACCGTTTACACTACACACGATTAAACCCAAATTATCCTTGTGATACACAACTGCATATAACCATTGATCATGCCTGATTTGACCTGTCTCTATAAGTTTGAGAATAAACTATTTATTTATTTATAAACTTTCAATGAATAAATCAACAAGCGAGCTAAGATTCGAGAGAGATGTTCGAGGAAAAGGAAAGTAGGAGAGTAAAAGTGTAACTAGTTCCAAGCTACAGAAATGTATGAAGAAAAAATTGACTGGCTGCCGCCAAGGAGATTTAAAGAGTCTAAGGTGAATGGCAGTTAGGGGCGCTAGGAGAGCTGTCAGTGGCCAGCAATGGCATTCGGATTAAGCACTCAGTAACTAGTGGAACCTACAGTGGCACAGAATAGTCAACAAACCAGCTGAGCTGTGAAGCAAAAATATAAGAAGGTAAATGTTGCAGGGAAGGAGTGATTCCTAAGGAGCCTCGGGTATCCGCAGAATTGAATGGAGTCTACCACGTCTAGCTGCTGCTAAGCAGAGATAATGGCTCTAGGAAAGGATGTGTCATTGGCTAGAGTAGCCATATCATAAAGAAGTTTGACCAACACTAAATACCTACAGTTTCAAGGCATAAATCAACAAGCGCGCGAAACTTATAGGGACACATTCCAGGAAAATAAAGGTTGGTGTGCAAAGAGGTGGCTTCTTCCAAGCTACAAAGATGCATAGACCCAACAACGATTAGCTGCTGCCAAGCAGTTTTGACTAGAATAAGACGAACGGCAGACAAGGGCGCTAGGAGAGAGGTCAGTGGCCAGCAATGGCATTCGGGTTAGGCTTCCAGTTACTGGTGGATCCTAAGGTGGCACCAAATAGGTCACCAAACCAGCTGAACTGTGAAGTAAAAGTACGAAGAGAATAAACGTTGTGGAGAATGAGTAACAAATACCGATCCCCGGAAATCCGCAGACTTGTATGAAGCTTATGGCGAATAACTGCTGCTGAACGGAGAAAATGGCGCAAGTAAAGGGAGTAGAATTGACCGGGTATAGCTGCTCGCTTAAGACTTGGACACTAGGGGCTACCTACAGTGTCAGACTACGTCACTGAACCCGCTATGTTTTGTTGCAAACGGTCCAAGAGAATAAAGTTTTGAAAATGTGGTGCCCCCAAGCAATCTACAGATTTGCGTAGAGATGCGTGGAGCCAACGACTACTAACTGTTGCCAAGAGTTGAGGAGAGTAAGATGACCGACATATCGCGGTAGGGGAGAGAGGGACCAGTGACCAGCAATGGGTTACGGATTAAGCTTTCAGTTACCAGTCGAACCTACGTTGGCCGAGTACAGGTCAACCCACCAGCTGATCTGTTATGCAAACCATCCAAGAGATTAAACCTGGAATGGAGGAGCGGCTGCTAGCGAGCCCCGGATATCCGCAGGGTTGAATAGATTCTATGGCAATTAACTGCTTCTGAACGGAGAAGGTGGCTCTAGGAAATAATGTCAAGTCCGGTGTAGCCATAACATTAAAACATTTGCTCTTTAGTGTACACATCCGTCTTGACGAGACCGAAGCTTAACGTGGTGCGAGGGTATGTGTACCTCATTGACCCAATAAACTATACTGGGGGAGGCCTCTGTGCATATCGAGCTTTACTCCTACCAGGTTAGTCAATGGTGAGAGTTCAGGCAAACTCAACCTCCCTTCCTCCAGGTTAGGGGTTTGAAATGGGATGGCGTCCATGGGTGGCGTCCACTGCCACCCTGCTGCCTTGCGGAGAGGCTTTTGAGCCAATGGCTTTGAATGAAGACTCTAATCGTCCCCCTGTCTAGGTTTGGGCGCCCTGGCACCATCTCAGCCTACATACAACCATGAAAATTTTTTCCAACATAAACTTCATCC
>CALYDF020005720.1:0-14081 GCA_944474145.2 Dicrocoelium dendriticum | reverse complement strand
CGTTTCGCGCATCCTGCAGGGCTTTCATATTGGTCAAAACTATATATAAACTATCTAAGAATTAAGAAATAATTTCAGCAAATATTTAGAAAATTGCGGATTCCAAACCGTTTCACTAAAAGAAAACCTGACAGTTATCCGCCCCCAGTCCAACCTATAACCCTTGCTTCAGGATTGAAGCAGTAGGATTTTTATTCCTTTTACAAGGCGTCATCTACAGCTTCGGACGTTAATGTCTTAATACCGCTAGTGGCTCCCATATGCCGGAAACAACTACCATAAGCCTTACTGGAATACAAATAAATATAAACAGCTTAACGTATGTTGTCGTCGATGTGAGACAAATATGAACAGTGCACCAGGGACTTAACGGTTCCAGAATATCAGAACCGTAGGGACACGATTGTTCGTTGTAACGTGCTAGTTACCTTTGGCATCTGGAGAATTAAGTATTCGGTAATTTCAACAGGATCCAAACAACTACGTACAAAAATTTACTTAGGGATGGTCCAAAAGATGTAAGGAAACAATTGCAGCAGTCAACTACTAGCCAATAGCAAAACGGTCAATTAGAGGAGACAAGATGTACCGCGTATGATCTGTACTAACGCTCCACTGTCGAGATCAAATGTTTTAAAGGAAAACCAAATGCATGACGTGAGTTTGTAGAACTTCATATATGAATTCCTAGGTGTTTTATCAAAAAAAACTGACGATAGTAACTAGTCACCTAAATGGAATGCAATACAGTGCAAAGCGACTTCAAAGCATTAGTGCCTTCCACCGATGTAGCAGAAATAGTTGTGTTTTTAGATGGAAATTGGGCATATCCCGCTCGATTGCGACATGCAATCTCAATGTAACAGATCGTGAGTTACAATGAAGTGAAACTTAGTTACTGCGATCACTGGGACCGTACTCAAAGCAGATGTAAATTGAGTGTTGCCCGCCCGAAAATACTGCACAACCACTACGCGATTCGATATAATTTCATCTCATCAGGTGGAGACAACTTGCTACGAAACAGCGACCATTGGAATAGTAACCGAAACCTATACCAAATTGGCTAGTGGGTCACGGGGGAAAACGCTTGTCACAACGCGAAATGACTAATTGATATTTCATGATTGCACTACACGATGTGTGTGGTTGAATTGCGACGCGCAGTCTCAGTGTAATGGACCATGATTCACAATGAAGTGAATTTTATTCACTGCGATCATTGGGGTCGTACACAAAGCAGATGAAAACTTTTGTTTACGCTCGAAAAAGCTGCACGACCACGACGCGTTTCGATGTAAGTTCACCTCATCAGATAGAGAGACCAATCGAAACCACGAAAATAGAAACAGTAGCGGAAATTTCAACCCATATGTTTACATCTAAATAAACACCAGTTCGTTAAATTGAGTTTTCCCGTCGCAATCATATCACACCACGTGCAGCCCAAACATGGCCCTCCAATTAGTCATTTGCCATTGTGCCAAGTGTTGCCCACCGTGACCCAGTAGCCAAAGGGATAGAGGTTTCGGCTACTATTCCAATGGTCGCGGGATCGAGGCCTGCTCTCTTACCTGATGAGATGAAATTACATAGAAACGCGTCGTGTTTGTGCAGTATATTCGGCTGGGCAACACCCAATTTCCATCTGCTTTGAGTACGGTCCCAGTGATCACAGTGACTACTACTCATTTATGGTGAAACACAATCCATTACATTTTGACTGCGCGTCGCAATCTAATCACGCAATGTGTAGTCCAAACTTGACCCTCCAATTAGTCATTTACCGTTGTGCCAAGCGTTGCCTTCTGCGACGCCGTAGCCAAAGTGGTTTGGGTTTCTGCTATTAATCCAATGGTCTCGGGTTTGAGGCCTGCTGTCTACACCCGATGAGATTAATATACACCGAAACGCGTAGTGGTGGTGCAATGTTTTCTGGCGGGCAACACACAAGTTACATCTGCATTGAGTATGGGCACGGTGATCGCAGTGACTAAGATTTACTTCAATGTGAATCACGGTCCATTACACTGAAATTGCGCGTCGCAACCAATCACACAACCTGTAGTTCAAGCTTGACCCTCCATTATGTTTTGTTTTAGTAATTAAAATGAAAACATCTTGCCAAATTACATTGTTTCTAAATTTTTTACTGTTATACCGTCAGCAGTCACAGAGCGTTCAATTTCAGTGATGAGAACAATTATCTAACTGTGTTCAGCTTGAAGTTAATCAATGCTTCGCATATTATACGTGAGTGCCTTGTTCGCGATGGTCTGCCCTAGACACGCATATTTTTATTGCCATATCACTAGTTTATTAGTTTATCAGCATTTTGCATCTTGTTGTGTCATCCGAATTCATATTAGTAGCGATTTGTGGAAGACGTCGTGGTAACATTCAGTAGCATACTTTTATGGGTCCAGAAGCAACCGGTTTCCAACCTGTGGTCGCTCCTAAGGACAACACACCTGACCATCAACCTGAAGGTTTTTATATTGTTTATACCACAAAACACCTGTAAAAATTTTCCAAGTTATTTTATCGGTACATAGGAGGCAATTAGAAATCTAGCTGCTACCAGTGTGCGCTGTGCAGGTGTCCGCAGTCGACAGCTTGTCCCCTGTATTAGCAATGTGCTATCTACCTCTCCTGGATATTACATGATTCCAACGCAAACAGGTAAAGCAATGCATGAAATACCATCGGAAAGAATCCGTTGTCAAAACCATTCTTGTACACGGTGTTCCAAAAGCTGTAGATCATAATTACCACGAAACGACCACTCACGACCTGGAGCAGTTACGCTACATTTGAGAGATTCAGTCCTTGGAAATAGTCGTAGCACACTGGTATTCCAACTACGTAGATCACAAAGATAGAAGCGATGTAAACCGACGATTGGGAAGGCGGTGCCTTACTGCAGAGAGATGTCAATAAGAGTATGACGGTATAAATAAATAAACTTTGGCATCCTCGATGCACAGTCCAACTGTGTGGTCTGATCAATAAGATCATATAAATAGTTACTGTTTACTGTTTCGTGCAACGGCTCTCAAATGGATTTTCATAGTGAATGGGTGCCTAAAGCATTCCAGAGATTAAGCAACTGAAAACAATAGCAAATGCGTATTTCGACAAAGTTCCAGTAATTTAATACGGCTGTAGTGTGGCACGGAAACTGTCGTGGCGCGCTGCTTGACTTTGGACTGGTGTTTACGCTGCGCTTTCATTTGCCTTGCAGGAACCTGGTCGGGTGCTTTAACGGAAGAAGTGCAAGCAGAAGAAGATTGACTTTTGCTACGTGTTGCTTAATAAATCTCCAGTTCCAATCTCCGGAGTTCTCCTAGGCTTGTATACTACAATTTTGGCGACCCTGCCGAGGCACGTTCATCAGGAATCCTGTATCACTGGTCTAATGAAGATAATGCCAAGACAACCGACAAAGCAGGTGACGAAACTAATTTTGACGCTAATGATCCGACGGCAAAGCTCGCCGCTTCGCTCGATATGTTATCACGGACTTTGCAGAAAATGTCGACTTCATCAACTTCTTCTACCACCATGCCATCTATCCCGCCTCCAGAACGTTTTACCCTGGGGATGCTGTACCCCAGATGGGAAAAGCAAGTCCAGTTTTATCTGCATTATTTCCCATCCAACCAACAGGCAGCTGTGCTCGCCGGCCTGCTCTCGGGAGAGGCCTTTGATATCGTTGCAGACAGTAAACTTTTGGAGAAAGAAGTTACAACCGACTTTTTCCTCCATGCGCCGATTATTAGCCCGCCCCGGTCTACCTGCGCCCCTACGCAGGACATTCCATGCACGTTACCAATATCCGGGTTAAACCATACGCACATACGTTCGCGAGCTTCAGAGGATGGCCGATATCGCATACGAGAACGAAACGCCAGACTAACGTGAAAAGCTGGTCTTAGGACAACTCCTAGAGGGCGTTCAAACGCCGTCTATTAAAAGGGAGTTCCTGCGATACCCTCCGCGCCGTTTGGACGAAGCATTGGAAACAAGTGACCATTTGGAAGACATAGATGCAGCGATGGGTACGCCTAAATCTGGCTGTTTTGCGGTAAGAGGAAACACACGAGATAGACGCGTCCGACCTGAAGGAATGACGGGAAACCCTGGCCATTTTCAGAGATATCCTGCTCCATGACGACCGGCACAATCAGGTTTTCGTTGGCCCCGCAGACAAACGTCATACCGCGGATCGTCTCGCTACAGGAACACGCCAGGTGAGCATACCATGACATCATTTGTGATACCATCTCTTACTTGCAACTCGATTGTGACGTCGTTAACACTAGAATTATCGATAGCTGGGATTTGCTTACTGGGGCTAGTGGATACTGGCGCAGCTAGAAGCCTAATCAGGGCCTGCGTGAGTAGGAGCTTCTCAAACTGTGTTAGAAAACCTTGTAACGCTCGCCTTACCGCGGCCAACGGACTATCACTAATTGTTCGGAATTCCATCGTTGCCCTCGTTGTTGTAGCCTGCACAAGGTTTAACCATGAATTTATCGTTGCTGATCGGATACCGTTCGATGTTATTATCGGAATAGATTTGTTGAGGAGGTTAAAATGCCGACTTGACCTGGAGAAGTCCCAACTAATCACTGATTCGTGCACCATAATACTGAGAGCATGCAGCAACAGCAATTTTGAGGATTTTACGTTATATGAGTGCAGAGTCAAAGAGCAACAATGTGTAGACGATTTTATTCGGTCGATTGGGCTTTCAGCTAACACATTAACACAGGCACGATTAGCGCAGGTCATACAAAATTATTCAGATGCCTTTGCATGGAAATCCGGCGACTTGGGACGGACCGGCCTCGTGAAACATGCTATTGACACTGGTGTGGCTAGACCGATTAAAGTGCCTCCGAGACGTATTCCAATCCACTGGCCGGGTGAGATACAGAAGCTGATAGATGAGATGTTAGAGAAGAACGTTAAGCAACCCTCCAACTCCCCCTGGGCATCTCCTGTTGTCCTGGTAAAGAAAAAGGACGGTGGCTTCCGATTATGCGTCGATTACCGAAGATTGAACGAGGCTACTCGATAGGACGCCTACCCACTCCCAAGGATCGACGATCTGTTCAACGCACTTGGCGGATCTGTGTATTTTAGCACACTTGACCTTGTTTCCGGGTTCTGGCAGGTGGATGTAGAAGAGAGCGATCGAGCAAAAACCGCCTTTGTCGTGCCCTCTGGGTTGTACGAGTTTCAGACCATGCCATTTAGCTTATCTAACGCTCCAGCTACCTTCCAACGCCTTGTGCAAAAAGCATTAGCTGACCTGATCCCGCGTAAATGCCTCGTGTATTTGGGTGATGTCATCGTACATGGAAAGACGGAAGATGAACACTTGGACAATTTGGCGAGTGTTTTGGAATGCTTGTTGAGGGTGGGATTAAAGCTTAAGCCCTCAAAGTGTCATCTCTTGAAAAGGGAAGTGGCGTACTTAGGGCACATAATATCTGGAGATGGTATTCGAACGGACCCGGTAAAGGCTGAACAGGTCAGGTCGTAGCCAACGCCAACCACTACGGAGCAGTTACGTAGTTTTCTCGGGTGAGCATCATATTACCGGCGATTTCTTCGAAACTTCTCATCTATTGCAGCCCCATTACACTCATTGCTAGAGAAGGGTCGAATGGTCGAAGCAGTGCGCAGAAGCTTTCAATCACCTACATGAATCTCTCTGTACGGCCCCTTTGCTAATATTTCCCGATTTGTCCCCGTCTGCTGGCCAGTTTATCTTGGACACTGATGCGAGTGATAAGACGATTGGAGCGGTGTTATCACAAGTGGGATCGGATGGTGTCGAACGAGTCGTGGCATATTGTAGTCGCAGTCTCAGCCCAAGGGAGCGAAATTACTGCACGACTAGGAAAGAGATGTTGGCATTGGTATATTTCATCAAACAAAACCGACGTTATCTATTAGGTCGAAAGTTTCTGGTCCGCACAGACCACCAGTCACTTCGGCGGCTGCAGCATTTTAAAGACCCCGAAGGCCAAATCGCGCGTTGGCAAGAGCAGTTACAGGAATATGACTTTGAGTGCAGACATCGCCCGGGTAAGCAACACGCTAATGCTGATGCATTATCACGAAGTCCCCCTCGTAACCATGGAGAGTGCCCTTCGTGTAATACGCAACACGTAGCAATGGTCAATCTTCAAGGAGCAGAGTATGGTCGGTGGCAAACGGCACAGGCGAACGATCCCGATACCGCACTGATCTACGAGAGGCGTCTTAATGGCGGCGACAAACCAAGGAGTAAAGAGATGGAAGGTAAAAGTTACGAAGCTCGTTGCCTTTGGTCCATGTGGGATTACCTGACCACCGAAGAAGGAGTTTTGGTTTTCAATTTCGGACCGACGTACACGAGAAGAATCATCGTCCCACATTCTATGTTTAGGGAAGTACTGAGCGATTTACACAAGGAAATGGGACATGCAGGGATCAATAAACTGGACAAAGCGGTTTGACGACGTTTCTGGTGGCCCCATCAACGGAGAGATGTGATCAACTACTGTCAAGCGTGCGAAGAATGTGGTGCCTTTAAAAACCGTCGTATCGTTCATCGTGCACCCTTGCAGCCTATGGTGGCCGGCTATACTAACGAGATAGTAGGAGTGGATCTCATAGGCCCTTTACCTGAGACGCCAAGAGGTAATCGCTTTATTTTGGTCATGATCAATTACTTTACTAAATGGTGCGAGTCTATACCGATAAGACAGGTGGATACGTCCACTGTGGCAACAGCTTTGGTAAATCATTGGGTCTGCCACTGGGGTTCACCAGGGCAGCTACACTCGGATAAAGGATCGTGCTTTGAGAGCTCACTGGTAATCGAAGTTTGTCGGTTACTTGGGATAGACAAAACTCGAACCACAGCGTATCATCCTCAAGGAAATGGGCAAGTGGAAAGAATAAATCGTTCTCTTAAATCGTTGCTGAAGGCCTTCGCGGACAGGAATATCAATGAGTGGGACAATGTGTTGCCCAGATACCTACTTGCATACAGGAGCACAGTACATTCATCGACGGGACAGACACCATTCCTTATGTGGACAGGAAGAGGCACGATTACCTTCGGATCTACGTCTGCCGATGACGCAACAGTTACAGTCATTGGTTATGGAATATGTTAGCAAGTTGTTAGACTCCCTTTGGCAGTCTCATCAGTCAGCACGAGTGCATTTAGGTAATGCACACCGGCGTCAGAAGGAATATTACGACAAGAAGGTATTTGGCGTACCCCTGAAAGTTGGTGATTTAGTTTGGTTACACCAACCTCAAGCATCAGGAGTGCCGGCAAAGTTTCACATAGAGTGGACGGGTCCATATACGGTAGAACGAATGCTCTCTGAGGCCACCTGCATGATAAAGGATCGTAACAACCCTAATAGTCAACCCATAGTTGTCCATTTCAATCGCCTCAAACCCTGTAGACGAGAAGCTGAGTCAATTGAGGCAGAGAGGGCAGATTCACCACCAGTGGTCGCTCGTGAACTTGAAGTACCAGCTGAGGGGGGCCACGGGGTAGCACCGGGGACGGCGCTCGAAGGAGGAAGAGTGTAGTGAAGTGTGGCACGGAAACTGTCGTGGCGCGCTGCTTGACTTTGGACTGGTGTTTACGCTGCGCTTTCATTTGCCTTGCAGGAACCTGGTCGTGTGCTTTAACGGAAGAAGTGCAAGCAGAAGAAGATTGACTTTTGCTACGTGTTGCTTAATAAATCTCCAGTTCCAATCTCCGGAGTTCTCCCAAGCTTGTATACTACACGGCTATCCTTGGAATATCCCCAGGTGAATTGCTTCCATGCAGGTTATTCCCTCGATGTGTTTCCCCCGCAGCTCCATGCTCCAACTGGCTGCGTGCCGGTGCGAAGAATAGCACATAAGCCATCAAAATTTTAACAACTGCATTTTCATAGTGGCTGTTTATATACATGCATTATGGCCGAGAAAGTCTAATCCCGTTCTGAAATGCGGATTCTTCATGGTACATCTTTGTTATATGCCAGTGAGTCAATGGCAGGATGCCATTCATAGGCATAATATTTTTATCTTGTAAGCTGTAATCCGTCACCCAAAGAGATCAGTGCAGTCGTGGTCAACGATTGAATAAGAAATAAAATATATCATGGGGAATTATAAAACTGTAACAATGGCCATCATTTGATGTTAGGCGAAGCAACATTTTATGAAAAAATTTGGCGAAGAACGACAATGGGACAGCGAATCTAGCTTTAGCTCCTTTCTGAACCAAAGGAGAAGAAGACGGTATTGGTTAGACGGAATTGTAGGACTGGTAAGAGTAAGCCTTTGATAAATACATATTAAGGTGCTTATCCATGTACAGATGAAATAGTAATAGCAAGACCATTAGGGAATGTGGCAGTTTTCAAGTGTATCCAAAACCTTTCTCATCCGAAAGTACAATAATTTTATATCTACTCTTGGTCGACTGCGATGGGTACAGCACGGCAAAGAGCCTACATGGTTTGGTAACACAGTTGTTCTAATATTTACTGTGGGACGTTTATATGTGTCCACATAAATCACTGACAGACTGCGGTGTAGTGATCATATCGTCGTTGACTATCCTTTCCAAATTCTTTTTAAATCGATAAAATCGGTGATCAGTTAACGTCTATTCTTCTCTGTGAATTGGCCAATTATCTCGGATCTTACAAGGTCTTCAAATTTTGACCCATTTTTCTTAGCACAGTATGTACAATTTGCTCGTGATGATTTCTACCACTGTATTCAACTTTGCGTTGAAGTTGTGGCTCCAGAACGTACTAAGTTGAAAAGGACTGCTGCCCCTGCAGTCATCTCGAAAAAGGTAGCCACTAAATCTCATAAGATAAAGCAAAAGCTTAGGAAAACAAACGACTTACTCTGCTGATGCTCCTCACCAGATTTCTAACAGCGTTAAAACATGAGCATCACAAAATGCTGTGCTCTGAGGTAATGGTACTGAAAGGCCCCAACCTGGTAGGCTGCATCGCGAAACTATCGGACCGTAGGTACAATAGAAAATCAATTTGCATAAACTCGATGGTAAACTCTGATGAAACTGCCATAACCGATCGCGTAATCATGTGTTCGATCTTCAATGCCTACTTTATGCCTACTTATGGCAGTAATGCGAAAGAAGATCCTCAGCTCAAGCTGATACTCAGAGGCAGTAACATACTCCAAACTGTTGAATTCCCACTTAGTGACTTATGTCGCCAACTCAGTTTAGTTCGGCCATCATACTCACCAGACCTTGACAACATCCCGTTAATTGTAGTCAAGCACGGAGGTCCAGACGTCCCTCTGCTTTTCCTTAATGTATTTACACTTTCTATGCTAAATGGGGAGTATCCTATGCACTGGAAACAACCATAATACCACAGCACAAAAAGCGATCTGTGCAAGATGTAAAAAATTACCGCTCAATCCACCACACATTTTTTATCTCCAGAATTACGGAGAGGATAGTTAAAGAACGCATAATAGAATACTTGAGTTCTATGAGCTTTCTCAGTAGAAAGCAGCACGGCTTTTTAGAAGGTACTTCATGCACTACCTGTGAGTTAGCTTATCTTTTTATGTGAATAGTGCAAGCGACGCCGGAGGTGCCATCATTGTAATATTTCTTGACATCCAAATGGCTATAGACCGTGTCCCACACAACTTGTTGTTGAGGAACCTTATGTCCTATGGTATCACGAATTCTCCTCTACATTGGTTGTCTTGCTACCTCGAGGGTGGAAACAAGTTGTCATAATCAGTAACTATACAACTAAGCCAACTCAATCTACAGTGGAGTGATTCAAGGTAGCGTGCTACGCCCGCTTTAATTCTTAATATATTTTAATAATCTCCTCGCTGAAATCTCGTAAGGGAAGACATTCCTCTTCACTGAAGATGTTAAATTTGTGTATTGTTCCGCCCCTGGGCAACCTAGTCCTAATTTAACCTGCATTTAGTCTGACTTACCGGCATTGGAGTAATTCCTTGAAATGCATTTTGCCACAGACAACTGTAGTCTATTGTACCATGGCTGTGGCTCTTCTCTGAACATCCTAACATTAAACGATGACCCTAGTTCTGTGTGTGGCGCAGTCCGAGACATTGGTCTAAGATATTCGGACTCATTTAATTTATTAGAGCATGTTAACTTCTTGCAGGCTTCTGCCAGAAAAGTGATCACCTACATAAGTCGAACTCTTAGCTTGAGGGATTCTAGGATTCAAGCGCTTAAAATATGTGTTGAGCCGAAGTTGTATTACTGTATGATGGTGCCTGCTAATCTGAGAAAAGTGAACTTCATGGCACTAGAAAACATTCAACGATCATTCGCAAAGTGCTTTTGAGCATGCCTACCACTATGATATACCGTGAGCGTTGCGATGCTTTAAAATTGGAGCCGTTATGGCTACGCAGACCCAAACTTACTCTGTGCCTTCTATACCGCTTACTATTCGGATTAGGCTTCACTGCTCAGCCACAACTGTAGTTTCAGACTTGTATGCGCTATGAACTAAGGAACAGCGAGCGCAAATTGCAAATACAAAAGTCTCGCACCAAGCTCCGCTGAAATATTTTCTCCGTAAAATATGCCTTAATATCGAACAAACTTTCATCGAATATTAGAAACTGCTCAGCCTATCCGCAATTTACAGGCATGATTGTTATTCATCTAACTGTTCCAAATATCTGGTCAACATTTAACCAAACGATGGCTGAAGTTACTTAGTATGGAATGGTCCTGGATACACTTGAAGGTCGTCATATCCCTATTTGTTTCAATCTTATAAGATCACCAACATTTAGTTAAATTCTTGAGTATATATCTATTAACCATATTACTCATATCACTCCGTCTAACCAATCCTGTTTTCTCCTTTAAAGCACTGATTCTAAGATGCACTACGCCTTTCAAGCTGATGTCTCTGTACCATCGTCGTCACTCGCCAAGATTTTCCATCAAATTGTGACTGGCCTATCGGCAAGCGATTGTTTTCATTGTTATGTTTTTAATTCCTCAGCCTTTATACTATTATTTTTTCATTGTTGGCCATAACTGGGCTGATCTCTTGTGGTGACGGATTACAGATGCCAAACTAACAAATTATACCCATGCGGATCATATTGCTACTGACTCGCTGGCTTAAAACGAAATGTGCCATACTTGACTGATTGGTATGACGGAACGAGCTGGGGCTTCATCGCCCATAATATGTGCATAAAAAAGCCCTTATGAAAAAAATTCGATACCCAGCTGATGGCTTATTTACTCTCTTGCCACACATGCACAGAGCCAGTTGGATCATGGAAGTGCGGGTGAAACCCATTGAGGGAATAAGCAGCATGGAAGCTAGTCCCCTGGGGACAGTACCATGGATGGCCGTATTACTTTAATTGAACTTACCATGCAATCTACATTTATTATTGTTCCCAGTTTAATAATCTCTTTATTGCTTTCAACTGCTAATCACTTCAACAAAAACCATATGGGAACTATTGTACAAAACAGATAAAATTAACTATGTTACGCGATCACGATTTACAAGTTGCTAATACCACTTAATTGGTATGTGCCTCGCACTGTAGTGAAATAAAACTTTATTTATGTAATTATAAATCATCCAGCGTCATAATTTGGCTAACTTGTGACAGGATATATAAAACAGTTAGGTGAACATTGATCATCCGTTTGAACTGCCGATATATAGTGCAGTTCCTGATATCAAATGACAGTTGGTTTCATAATAATGCATAGTTTACTGAGGAAAGCTTGAGCAGATCATTGTACGAGACTTTGGTATACGCAACATGCGCTCCCTCTTTCTTATATCATAGCTCTAATAAGCCTAGAACCCGATTTGTGGCTGGGCTGTAAAGCTTACCTCTAATAATAAGCGGTAGCAAAGACGTAGACTAACTGAGTTTGCGCAGCCATGGGAGTTCCAGTTATAGTTCATCGCAGCCCTCACGTATTGTTAGGCAAGTTAAAGAGCTCTCTATGAATGATAGTTGGATGTTTTCTGGAGTTATAATGTTCAATTTGCTCAGAGTACCGTATATTCTCGTACATTATTCAAACTTCGGCCTAATACACATTTTACAGTTTTGAAGCCTGGAATCCCTCAAGCTTAGAGTTCTGCTTACGTAAGCGATCGCTTTCCTAGCAGAAGACTGCATGAACATAATTTGCTTTAGACACTTAAATGGGTAGGATATATCAGACCAAGGTTTCGGGCTGCGCCATACACAGGAATAGGGGCATCGTTTAATGTAAGTATGTTTGGAGAATGGTCACAATACACTTGTAAGTGACCAATTTTAACTTCCAGCAGTTACTACAGTGGTCTAATGCAGACAGGTCAGACTGAATACAAGTTAAATTAGGACTAGGTTGCCCAGGGGCGAAACAATATACAATTTTAACATCATCAGTAAAGAGGAATGGCTTCCAGAAAATTATTTCACCAAGTAGATCATTGAAATGGATTAAGAATAAAAG
Organism: Dicrocoelium dendriticum; assembly: GCA_944474145.2. Classification (NCBI taxonomy): domain Eukaryota; kingdom Metazoa; phylum Platyhelminthes; class Trematoda; order Plagiorchiida; family Dicrocoeliidae; genus Dicrocoelium; species Dicrocoelium dendriticum. The sequence goes on along the minus strand of CALYDF020005720.1, from coordinate 1,528 downwards.
CTGGCTCAGTATGCTACCTTGAATAACTGCACTGAATACTGAAGTGCCTTTAGGTGTAAGATTTCCAATGTTGACTAATTGCATTTTACCCACGAGATAGGGAGACAAACACTATAGAAGTCAATTAGAGATATCGTAAGACATAAGCTACCGGAGCCAGAAATTGTGCAGGGCACGGTCCATAGGCTTTTGGGTGCTTAGAAATATTACACCCATTACAGTTACATAGTCCATTTAATCTAACTGACAGGTGGTGAATTACCAACCTTCCAAAATCGTGCTGATGTTTATTGATAAAACCCATTTAACTAAAGTATTTTATTATGCGTTCTTTAATTAACCACTCCATGTTTCTGGAGCGAATGTGTGTGGTGGATTGGGCAGTACCGTTTGCATAGAACCACTTTCGTGTCGTGATTATTAATAATCGATTGCTTCCAATGCAAAGTACGCTATCCTTTGATCACGGCAGTCCCAAGTATATTATGCAGAAACAAGGGGCCGTCTAGTGCTCCGTGTTGGACTAAAATTGGCGTGATGTTTCTAGATCCCAGTGAGCATGATAAAAGAACAAGCTGATTTGGAGGCATATACCACTAAGTTTGAATTCCGAAGTTTGTTCATCAGCTTGGGTTTAGGTTCCCCTCTCACGTTATTGCTAAAGGTGCACATGAAGTAGCCACTGATGATCGAACATATGAAGACGGGATTGGTCGTGATGATTCCATTATTTTGAAACTACGAATTGACTCGGAAACAGTCAGGTTCCTGCACCACTTAGTCAGCCTGAGGTGCAAGATGGTGTGCTTACATGTGGAGAAGTCGTTTCTATCTGAATGCATTTTCGTGCCTCGCTATCCTCGTCCAGTGCTCTTACTGTTGCCTAGACACAAACTCAAACCCTCTGCGGCTAACCTCAGATGTGTGGCGTCCGCTCACCTACAGACGGCTCAAACCAGACTTGTGGAACTACTGGAAACTCATGCACGCTTATTAACCGTGGTCGAGGATCTGTCTCTGTGTTGCCGGATTGTTTTCACTAGCTTTTTTAAATCAACTCTTGATCGTGGAGACGAAATCGCTCTGCTCGTTTAGAAAATTCGCTGACGAACAAGCTGGAGGAGGAACCAATTGCTCGTGATCCCAGTAAGTACGTGATGAATTTATCGAACGTACAACTTGATGCGTTGCAATTAGAAGCATTATCACTTGGGCTTGATTACAAAGTCCCCCCTAGGACGTTGAACGGCTTGTTTATAGAAGCCCAAGTTTTTGACCAGTTTAAGGAGCTCCAACCAACCAGCCCTGATAAGCATATTTGGTTCAGAAACAAGTTAACTGATATCGCCCATGAGGTGAAAACCACGCCAATTTCTGAAAAATGTACCATCACAGCTCGACATTTTCAGGCTTTACGTGAACTACGAGCTAAGGACATAGTCGTAATGAAAACAGATACAGGTTCAGGAGTTGTAATCATGAACAAAACCGAATACAATGAGAAGATTTGCGACATACTCAACGATGC
>CALYDF020005719.1:0-14073 GCA_944474145.2 Dicrocoelium dendriticum | reverse complement strand
AATACGTAGACTTCAAACTCTAACGTAATAAAAATAGCTTGCAATCCGATAATACCATTTTAGATAACTAGTACTGGAAGGCTATTTCATTGGGTGCCTAATATAGATTGTAACACGCAACCCTAGAAAATGCAATTAACATTATGTTTGTGTTCGTACATACGTATGAACGTTGCTTGTTCATCATTAAAAGCAAAAATGCAATGCTTTGAGTAGTTAAAAACTTTTCCGGGCTTGTTAGCAAAGTATTCTACGAATTTTGAATAGCCATTATGTTTGACTCGCATGCAGGGCAAACTATTTCGTCGTATCCTAGTATGCATAGGACAAAACTTTGTGTGAACAGGCTTCAGGAACACAAACAATTAAACACATCACTTTAAACGTTACTTCGATATGTAGAAAAGGTCGATATATAAACTGGGCTCCATTTATATTAGCTGATATGCATGCTCATAGTTTGATAAATGCACGCAAAAAATGTGCTTGCTTGTATCCGATCAGTTTAACTTCTCTGTTACCACGGTAATGTGCAGGTTTAATGCGATCTCTTTACAGTTAATATAAAATGTAACTTTACCAACATATTCGTTATTAACATTATAACATATGGGGTTTAGAATTTATCGTTCTTTACAAATTTACGAAGGTCATTTTCAGCTTCATCATGAATAACCTCACACATGTAATAAGTGAAATCGGTTTCCAGTGCGCAAAATATCTTTTTGAAAACATAAACAATGTTACGTGTTGTAAAACAAAAGCTCGCTTTGTATTTTGTTTAATGTTAATCTTTCACTATTTACGTCACTGCATGACTAAAACTACTAACTGCCATGTGCAACTCTTAGCGTCGCGCAAGCTGTCATGCAGACAACCTAGGCGTTTTAGCCAATAGAACAATTTAGGACATTGATTTGTAAATGGTGTAAGACCGGCTGAAATTCGTTATGTTTTAGTACATAAGACAATAGGTGATACAGGAAGCCCAATAAATTAGTTTTGTGGTATTCAAGTGGAAAATGCAATGTAAATAGAACGCCAATCCAGCGTTTTGTTTTCAATTTTCAATTAAATTTTCAAATTAATTAAAATTAAAGTAAATTAAAGTAAATAATAAATAATTAATTAATTAAATAAATAAATAAAAATTAAAGTAAATAAATTAAATTGCGTGAATAAAATAAATTAAATTAAATTAAATTAAATTTTTGATTAAATAAGTCCAAATTATTCCTGAAGACAAGGTAAATAAAAGCACTTTCATACAATTAGTAGCTTAGCGGTTGCAAAATGTTATATTCCCAAGCGTACATGAAAGTTCCGTGGTAAGCAAATTGTTAATAGCCGCATCAGTTGCAGCAGAATAATACTGAATTTCATTGCATATACTTTACCGAGATCGATTCATTCTATCTTGATTTGGCCGTTACGTCGTCTGCAGTTTCTACAAATGATTAATATCCACCTCTCCATGATGATATAAAAATTGGAATTTGTTTTTATTTGCAAATCGTATGTAAATCGGTTATCTTGGGACCATTTTATATAAGATGACATTTTCTTTAAGAAAAATACAGGGTTTCTTCCTACGTTTCTTCCTACAAAGCGAACAGGCATTTACGTAAATATTATCGTTAATTTTCGGTCAAAAGTATGTAACCTTTGCTTGGCAAACCAACAAATCTATGCTTCGTTCGTCCACCAGTTTCTTTACAATTTTGCTCAAGTAAAGTAATAATTTATCTTTTATACCTGCGTTATAAAACTTGGTACATAGAAAGCAAAATATAATATAAAACGGAATGCATTTAATTTGTTCTATGCTGCTCTGGTCTGCGGCACATAGTAAAGTACTGCTTTCCACTCCTTTGCTAAAATACAACAGATTGTGCTGTTTGGTTGTCTAGGTGATTTAAAAGACTTGATTTCAGTCTACAGATGATTACACTCGGAATAATTTGATCACGGTTTGTTAAGTGTTTGCTCAAAAATGCCCAGTAATCCTGTATAACGTTGCACATTATTAATGTGCGAGCTACTTATTTACACACCTACCGTGTGTTTGCAGTGTCAACGAGTTAGCTGTTGAGTGTGATCCACAGGCAAAGCATCGTGTGTCAAATTTAAACTTGTTTGCACATTACCAGTGTTTACAGTTTTAGCTCCGCTCATTTCTTATATGGTGCATAACTTGACCCAAAACGCAACATATTTCTAGAAAGATGCGGCTCAAAAGGCTTTAGTTCAAAGATAATACTCCGAACACTTTACAGCGAACACATTAAGTTGCAAATTAAAGATTATATAAAAAGTTGCACGGTAGGTAATCAAAGTCTTAAGGTTAACCATTCGTGTGACCAATGACAAATACATTTCAAAGCAGGAAAATACGCACACGTAAAAAGTTATTGCTGACCTGAAGAGCGAGACCTAGTGTACAGCACTAGCAGGATATATGTTCACCCATTCTGCGTTCAAACTTAGTGCATTAATAACATTATTTAGTAAAGTTCGAACTCGCTTGCGTAATTTATTCGCATCTGTAAATACAGAAAATTATTGATAATTTGTTGGCATCTACTGTTGCATAGGGGTAGGTTGATCAGATGCTAAGAAGTAGAATTAATTTTAATTTTAACTAAATGTGGTTTCTTTTTGCATAGTTACAATGTAAGTGGACCTGACCGATAATTTAGCAAGCGCTTTAAAATTTCTGTCACATCAAGTATGTCCTGTCAATCTTCATAATAATTCGCAGTATCAGGGACACTGCATTTTCTGCCCATGTCTTACTAGGCCAAATCAATTGAAATGATATGTAAGCCGTCGACACAATCTTTATATGTTTTGGAATATTGAAATAATAAGCCAAAAACGTGAGTACACAAAGAACAAAGTGAATGCTCTTGGCGAAACCTACAACACAACAAAACATACCACTGTAGTTGGAAGAGTATTTTTCCCTATGTGTAAAGATAAGTAGACAAACATTGAAACATCACATGTATGCAATAACTAGCCTTTAATGCTTTGGCTTTATTAACTGCAAGCTATTTCAAATGCCACTTCCTAAATGGAAGTGAGTAATCAATTCGTCCCCAGGACATCGACTGTAAAACATGTTGGATTTCTTTTATCCCAAAACCTTTATATGTATACGCTAGTCGTTGAAATATTTGATAAGTATAGTAGGCTATCTTTTTATGCCCTTAGACTTAGAATGCTTTCTGTACCTCGTGATTTGATTTTCAATTTGTGATTGCGTGCAGTCTGCCTCACTGGCTTTAGTGTTTTTCAGTGATTTTCCCCGGACTACTAAATGAAAATTGTGTTTTATTCTTACGTCCGTTAAAAATTATTGCTAAATGCAATAGAACGTATAGAGTGGCATTGTTGATATTATTGTCAACTACCATGCAAACGCACATATTACCTTTTCCCTAGACGTGGCGGATGTGGTTTGCCACTGAGTGAAGTCACTGCCCACAACTACATACTGGCAAGTGGACTGGAGTCATAATGCAATAATCTTTTGACACCTAAACTAAAAAGATACTCACAGTCTACCTCTACCGTTTTCACCACACTTTTATTGACTTGACTGTTTGCATTACTTATACCTGAACCCAAAATATCCCCATCCGTTGACTACTTTATTCCTCATGATTACTTCTTCAATTTCCGCAGCTGTACAAATTTCGGTCACTGCTGATCACATACATATCAACGTATATGTTGTGAAACATAATTGCGTGTAAATGTTTATCATGCCTGATTTGGTGTGCCTCTAAAAATTCGAGGATAAACTTTTTATAACTTTCTAAACAACCTCTTTCTTCTACTGTATGGAGAGTTGTTGAAAGTGCTGTCGGTTTCTTCCATACGCATTAAATTCAGACACTTGTTTTCTCGTGCGGCATCTCGCTGCAATTCCGTCCTACCGTACTTCTCACGATTACGTATAGACTCAACGAAGCTCATCAGCATGATGAGTATTTGTTTTTTTGAGTAATACAGAAACATTTTGTTTTACACAACCTATAATTTGTGTCCATTATTCTCCTATATTTCTCCCTCGCAGTGAAAGTGTTAAACACAACAAATGAATCTACCAAGGTGCACAAAGCCCATTTTGGCTTGGATTGACCTGACTAATTCCTTTGACGTGCTTAGTGGTCACAGCGTGACAATGTAGTCTCAAGATGGCCACAGGGTTGCACTCAACTGCTTGTTCGAATTAACAAACAAAATGAACCAAAAATAATTGTAAATACAATGCATTACAAAGGACCATACACAACAAGCCATCTTATGTCACTCGCCACTGGAGATCCATTAGACCCATACAATTTTAGTAGTCATACATTTGCAGTGTTTTGAAGAATGTGCTTGTGAGTTAATCACAGTTTTGTAAACTAAACTTGCATACAGCCAAATTCGTTGAATGCCTAAGCGTTTTTGCCTATTCAATTTCAATTTGCATAGACTCAGTTGTCAAGGACGGGTGTTTTAATGGATAATGCGTCAGGTAGATTGGGTTTAGCTTCAAATAGACAGTAACCCTACACAATCTTAGCACCATTAGAATGTTCAAAAGCAAACTTACACGGCTATTGTTTACAAATACAACAATTAAAAATATCATGCGACAGACGTTTTCTGATAAGAGCTGTTTGGACAAGTGTAAGAAGTTAAATAGCTTTGAGGGATGCTAGGTTTTTGTTCTTTCATATACTGCCCAAATTCTTCCAGCTAAACATCTGTTTCCTTCTTATTCTTTCTGTATGTCTAGCTAATTTGGCTGGCTTAGCAAAACAAAGTATTAAAACTACGAGAACTCTTTTTGGTATACGTTTTACAGAGTTCTCATATGAGCTAATCACAGTGCAGAAATAAAGGTTATAATGATGAATGTGTATCCGCAGCGAAGTAACTGAGAATATCAATCCAAAGAGTAAGATGTGTATGAGGAGAAAAGGTAGGTATGTGTCCGCATAGAGACCGTATTATTCCAAGGAAATTTAAGCTATTTACTTTCAGGCTGAAAGGAATGGTCGGCAAGCAGATACACGTGACTATTGAGAGTGCGAAATGGACCAAGTAACCAGCATTGTTTGCACAAACCAATAATGAAATTTCTTTATGGATATTAGTGGCAAAAGTGGCAAGTCCTACTTTGGGTAGTCATATGCACGCTTCTGTTTCTCAGAAGCGTGAAAAGCTTCATTGCAAATGCCACAGGTGCTTCGTTTTATGATGATTGTCGAAAGTTTAGCACGCAAGATGGGATCTAAAACCGGTCAGTTTGCCAGATACAGATACACTAGCCAGGAGCATCACGAAACCTCATTCATTAATAGCTAATAGGTGATTTCTGCCCTTAGCCACTTGTTAAACAAACGAAACAGTGCCTAGCAAACAGCATTCTATTGTGTCTAATGCGTGAGGTTTGGCAAATACACCCATTTGGATACATCTTCTGCTAAATATTTACCATTGATGATTTGAGTTTTAAAGCAAATCGTGAGAAAAATCAAATGCTAGACTATTCTGAGTACTCTCTAATAAACATAAGCTTATCTCAGTCCGTTGCTGCGCCAGGTAACAATTAGAAAAATCTACGGCAACCTACCTGGAGTCACCGCATTGTTTAAAATCCGCCTAGGTCTAACTTCACTTGGAAACCATCCCAATGTCTCCTTTACCACGATGAGATCAGCACGTCAAGTTTCGTGCTTTGTTTACTCAAGAATCATAACATGCGTCAGCGGAGCGTAAAATTGACTCGAAAACGTTTACGATAGCGTGCACCAAAAATCTACACTTTCCGTTTATATTTGGAGTTTATATAAACCGGATATAATATCCATGCTCCCAGTTACCAAAAATTCCGGATATGGGTTAGATTCAAAATTAAACAGTTCGTCGATAAACCTGCTAACGTCATTTTTTTCAAACTCTTCTCCCAAGTAGGTTATATCTAATTATCAACAATGAAATAATAAGCTCCTAGATCTAAATGTTCAAAGAGCATTACACATGCAAATGTGAGGTATTTTCTTCAACAAATAACAAAAAGCAAACAAAAATACAGTAGAGATTGCCCCTACAATGCTATCCACATTTGTCAATCACAATAAGTAAGAACTAATGAGATTGGCTGGCTTGAACTGCAAACACCTAAACTAAAAATAACACTGACTATCTAGCTTCGTCAGAACCCAGCAGCAGTACAGCAGGACAGAGGTCCGGTTCAAATAATAAGTATGGCATACATATCACTTTTATCGCTTTAGGGGTGCAAGAAATAAGTCGCAGATGAATCACGCTATCAAATTTAAAATTTCTAGTGCAGAGCATATCAGAGTTTGAATGCAAACCAAAAAAATGTTAAAGAAAATATGGAAGCATTGTTGCTCGACTAGGTTCGTAATTCCCGCTTAAGAATCGACGCATATTTTAATGTAGTGTCTGCTCTTCATAACACAACAACTTCAGTTGATTATAGGTATCTAAGTACCCAACAGGATTTGCAAGTTAACAAAAATATACTGTGCACCATCTATGCCAAATTATTGCGCGAACTAATCAGACTCTTGCAGCAAAACATTAAACGGAATTAGAATATCAATTTTATTTAATGGACAAATGCGAACTATGTTTTCTGATTTGTGTGTTGGAAGTGTACAACTGTTTTTTGCGCCTCACTAATTTTAAATAATATACCCACTACCGTAGATCTTCAATAGCATTCAAATGATCAATTCAAATTATAATCTGCTAAAACGCAGACATAAGATAGCTTAGAAAGTCCAATATATTATTTTTTGCCCGCCAGGCAACTTAAGCTCGTTATAATAAAATTGAGCGGCGGCGAATTCACTACTTTTATGGCGAATATATTTATCTTTTCCATAGATTCTGGAGCTATACGCGCTGTGTCTGAATCCAGTGTCCAAATTCTAGGTAAAAGAGGTCGACTAATTAGTCACTTATTGGCCTTAGTGAAGAAGATTAAGTGTCATGTAAAGCCAAAGGAAGTAGAATATGTACCACTTCTAAACATAATAAATATACATTATATATATGTTATATTCTAAGTATTGCACCAATTGCCATTTGGAAGTAAGAACTCAGCTTATACTTATGATATATTTTGTCAACAATTTGTGTCTACCTTAACTTACATACATCATTTATCCTTTTAGTCCTCTTCTATCTGAGTTCCATAACAACACATTATGAGATGCTTCCTTTACTTGATTTATATCCTACTCTTCCGGTCGCTTCAAAGATGATACAATTACATTAACGCAAATCTCAACTGAAAGCTGCTTACTACTGGATAATACAAGGTTATGTATTTGGCCCATTAATGTTTCTACTATGTCCGTGACATATGCTGCTTAGTTTAACCAAACACAATTTATCTATTCGCAAAGACAACTGCATCAGTATATTACCTCTATGCAGACTTTTCAGCGTTACTCTAAAGAAAATCCAGCTTGACCATCCTGCAACCCAATTTTGGTGCATCAAGTGGAATATGTCGTTTACTGTCGGCAAATGCGTCGCCATTTGCTTAAAATACAGAACTAACCACAAAACCTGACCATTCGCAGAAAATCATTTACTCCCGCTCAGATCATTCGTGACCTGGGGCTGCGTTAATCGTGATCCATACAATTTTTAGAACAGGTTTAATTTACAAAATCCAGAGCAAAACAGCGTACCACATTATCTTTCAGAATTTTCACCATATGGATTAAAAACTTTCAGTGTATGGATTGTACGCTGGATTTCAACTTATTACTTTGCAGTGGCATGCATCAGCTCAGCGTAGAATGCTAGTTTCGCCACAGAATAGTTGCTTATGGGTTCCTGTTTAATGCGGTTCTACTCTCAGCATGGTTACTTACTTAACATGACCAGAAATAACTACGACACCTAAAGTAGAACCCTATCCCTATTCCAAAAATGAATATAAATTATACACATGTCGCATAAATATGTAGCTTATAATACTAGGCCTGCACTACTCTGGCTCGTTAAACTTCGCGGAGCACACCAAAAGTGCGGCAGCGAAATCCCGCCGTCGCATAGGCCTACTATTCAAAACACTTATGACGCGGGAAGATATAGTTTTTCTATAAACACTGACAACATGAGCGGTGCTTGACTATTATGCGCTGACCTACATTAGCGCAAGAAAAAGCCATCGTCAGTAACTAAACAGGCTGCACAGGAGTTTTACTAAGCGCGTACCGGACTTAACTTCACGACTGTCATGCGCACAATGCAGTAAGGCCTTGCGCCTCGACCCGGTTTGGCTGAGAATAAAACTTGACCTACTTCTCCTATTCGATATAATAAATAAACGAGTCCACGATCCTAATTTAGATATAAAGTTCAAGAAAAATCGGAAACGTTACTTGTAACAGAGATAAAGTACTAAGACTCGAAGGACCTAGAACCCAAGCCCGCAAAAATTTCTATTTGAACGTCTACGTTCAACTGCGGAACCGGTTACCATCCAAGCTGCTGGAGTGCAAGTTTTCCAAACTCTTCCGTAGAGTGCTATATACCTTGCTTACCGTTAGAAATACCATTGGCCTCCTGGGACAAACCATGTCGGAAGAAATGACATACGAAAACGGATTGGCGGGTTGATAACGAACTGACCTCACCCCAGATGTCCTCACTTTATTGCTATCCGCTCGACAGCAGGACAGTCCTATGCCGGTAGCAAGTTACTATGCCATTGCTCTCATATCACTTCTGCTCCTGCGACATTCGCGATGAACCGCAGTTTATAAACTACCATCATCATTATAGTCCTACATCGCCAACAAAACCAAGTCGAAAACAAAGCTGTGGAATATGTGACCAGGTGCAAATACGCGGCTGCCATCCTTGTCAAACCGTTTCTACTTTAAACCTGTACACCTGGCCGCCAAAAGTAATCGTTACTCCAGTCTTCTTACAGTCCCCGTAGCCTGTCTAATGAATCTCCTAAATTCCAGTCTTGTCTTTCTTTATTCGATACTTCCCTATGTTTCTTTGACCCGTCACAAAAGCCGAAACACCAACAGCACTACAGTTTAGGTGACCTCCTGTATAGAAATTGTTCCACGTCCTACCGAAACTTTCTTATTCTTCTACATTTAGTATGTTTGAGGGCTGCCGTGTGGCTGTGGTTACCTAGACACAAACAATCCATACGCATCTGTCCCATACTTCATTTAACGTCTATTATTCTCAGTCTGGCCCTTTTGTATTTGGTCACCTAGAGCGCTTATTGATGTAGTGGCATGTCAGCCTCATGATATTCTGTTGGGGTATAACAAGATGGGTAACTCTCATATTTTCCCGGACCGGAGAAACCCCCACCCTTCTATTTCACAGAAATGCCTACGCTGAGCTAGGTTTCTACTTTATTCTTTCCTACAACTCACATTATTTCATTACTGTCCACCCAGTTACCCTGCTGTAAAGCTAGGACCATATTCTCACCTCTAGCCCTTCACCCGGCGCGATCCATAGGCTGGTGTATTCCTCGGTGTTTCGAGGTGCAATCCAACTATGTGGTCTGATCAATGTGTACAACAGGATCGCAAAAAAAATAATCAATTTTTTCACGCTTTTTACAATGGATCCAAACACAGGTGCTAAACTAATTGGCAGGATTAAGGCATTAAAGAAATTGAAAAGCAGGAACAATAACGTAAGCAAATTTAAACAGATGTCCAATTAAAGTAATACGGCCACTCGTGAAACCATCCCCAGGGGCCTGCTTCCATTCAAGGTATTCCCTCGAAAGTTTTCGCTCGCACTTCCATGCAATAACTGGCCGTGTGTCGGTGTGGCATAGTAGCATATGAGCCATCACCTGTATATCATATGTTTTGTTCTTTTTAGAACTGTTTTTGAACATGTGTTATGGGCCATGAAGGCTCAGCTCAGTCCGTCATGCGGATCATTCTATTATGGCACTTTTTTATACGCCAGTCAGTTGGTGGCAATTTGCCTTGCATAGGTAACGTCTTTTATAATATGAAAGCTGTAATCCGTCACCACAGGAGATCAGCCCAGTCGTGGCCAACTATGAAATAAGGAAGAATATAGAAAAGAAGAATTATGTGAAAGAGGTACTATATCGTTAATGTAAAAAATAGGCAGATATGTTTTGTACATCGGCGTAGGAATCGATCGAACCCATCATACGATAAAATGTGTAGCGTGACAGCTGTAGACAGATAACTGTACGAGTAGTCCAAAGGCAAAAGTCGCATAGGGAATCAGTTATTGCCATCACTGAATTCAAGTATATGTTTCTGGACTGTTAACTTCAGAAAAGAGGGGGAAATGATTAGCACTGGAGAACAAATGTAGCGAAAGGGATCGCAGAACCATATTACGAATAAATCAACTTGTGGGGAAAATTACGAAAATACTTCCTGACGTCACACCTGTAAATAATTTTGCTCTCGGTTTTAAACAGAAGACGGTTGATATGAATTAAGTTTAAAAGGAGTAAAACCGCATGGAAGGTAGCGTTAAGGAATAGCAAAGAAACGGTTTGTAGCAGCTCATGCTAGCTGATCAAGTTTTCTCTGATGTAGTAGAGTTGATGTTCTCCGGTATCATACATGATCCAGGCCTTCTTCATCCAGCTTTTCATAATCAAGTTGAATGTTTAAGATGAATTTCGCTCTATCCGTTGACAGATAAGCATTTTCTTGAACATGCAGAAATGTTCAATACATCTAATCTTTTATGGCAGCTTATTCCAAATGGAGCCATACCTAAGAAGATAGAAATTTCTCCTAAGACTGCTCTTGAATTTAGGTAAATAGAATACGCATTCGTTATCTCGCAGTTCGTAAGTGGTGTTTTCCCGAAAGTGCAATTGATAGGTTCCAATATATGCTTTCCGATACGCGAGTTTGTGGAGGAAGAACAGATTTAGTTGCATTCTTCGTAACCACAGAGGTTCAAGATTCAGTTGCTTGCACCTATCTCATTCCCAAGCCTATTTATCCACAATCGCAGACGCGTACCAAGTTCCCTCCTAGCTAGCTACCAAACTACGCGTAATTGCCGGAGCTTGCATAGACCTTGGAACTCATTGCTGTTATTCCTCCCCTTATTATGTCTAACATCCTTTGCTTGAATCTGCTTTGCATTATTTGCTCGATAATTAGCGGAGTATCTTAACGGGATAGGCAGCGGTCCACTACCAGAAATAGTTTGAGATCCAAGCATTTTTGATCTCAATTTCTCCTAACTTGGTCCCATTTCGCTTGGATTTTATCTGAGTTAGATGCTCGTCAATCGCTAGTGGAAACATCGGCTGACGGGCAGCACGAAATACCAGATCCCATTTTTTGGCCATTCTTACATCTTTACCATTCCATATTCTCTTAACTGGCTTAAAAGCTTGCCATGTGTCAGAGTGCCACTGCCATGTCGGAAACCTGGACATCCAGAACATTTTGGTTACCACTTTATCTTACCTTGGCCATTACGGTGCCCAAAAAGATAAATGCTATCTTTTGTGTACTATTTACTCGTTGCCCCACTGTACATTAAATAAAAAAGAAATAAATTTGTATGTTTACTAGCGGACGGTACACGGTCCCACAAGTGGGAGCGGTCATTTGCATAGTGAAAAGGTTTCATGTTTTATGCGGCGTAAATCATAATATTGGAGAAAAGTTTATTAACAGAATTTCGGATCATGATTGTTTTGCTCGGGTCCTAAACCCGTACAATTAATATGTAAACTTTGCGAATGTTTGTATAATCATTTTCTAATTTGTGCGGCTCAGGGGTAGATAACAAAAGGAAGGGGATACTCGACTGTACCGACACATGATTTGGTATTGTAGGTAACGACATGTAGCGGGTAAGCTAGTTGTAAGCGAATATCTGCTCATATGTTATTTATACCCGCTTCTTTCAATGTTTATAGATTTTGCTGTGAGTTTAATAGCTTCAACCCAATTGGTATAGTGAGGAGAGTCTGAAGGAAATTTCGAAATACGACATAGCTTGTACTCATGCGTATCTGTAGGCGTAGTTTGTTCCACAGATCAGTGTATCTCACTAAGAAGTAATTCGACCGAGTTTTATGACTTGAAAGGTTTGTGCGTATCAAGTGACCGCCATTACGTGTGGGATAGACTGCAGTCATCCGTAGTTCAAGTGCGGTGATGTCTGCGTAAATTCGTTGGGATATAATATTGTAGAAGAGAACGAAATTGTTCTTTACGCGCCTCAGCAAAAGAGGATCCAGTTGGAGTTTTCCACAGCGATCATAATAAGTCAGGTTTGAGCAGCGCCCCATGAGCAGTTTGGTAAATGATTGTTGGACATTTTCCAGAGCTGTTCTGTCTTTCTTTCTCCGTTGGCTGTGAACGATAGTACAATATTTCAGAGTCGGTCGTACTATTGCCTTGAATGACTCAATTCGTGCTTCAGGTAGGGAGAAAGTTCTGATGATGTATCCGCGTAGCTGCCTTGCTTTCGCAACCTGATAAAGCACATGTTCGGAGAAATTGAAAGAGTTGGAGTACCTAATTCCTAAGTCGCGAACTGAATCATGCATTGGGATCATGTTCCCGGCAAGTATGAGAGAGCCTTCTGGGATGCGGCATCTGTACCCAAGTACTTGGGATTTCACTACGGAGAACTTCATTAATAAACGCTCACTAGCTATATTTAGTACAGATAGGTCTTCACAGATGTTCCCCAGGCATATTTGTAGTTGGTCTGGATGAAGTGTGCAGACCAGTTTGACTTCATCTGCAAACACAAATGGGTGTCCATGTTTGATCGGGTCACATATGTTGTTTACGTAGATTAGAAAAAGTAGTGGTCCGAGGGGTTGATCAGATCCAGTCTTGTAAGGTGTTGAACAATGTTCTTCTTGACTATTCACTCTAGGGCTTTGGTAGCAGCAGTGGTGTGATTTATTGCGCGGTAGCTTGACACTTGATTTCTCGGGCCACCATTGTACTTAGGCATTATATTGGATTGCTTCCATTGAGTTGGAAGGCAGCCACTAGTGAGAGAAGGTGTAAAGATATTTAGTATGAATAGAGCGAGGTTTTTTCCTCCAGGCTTTATAACAGTTGGGGAGATGCCATCTGGGCCTGGATGAGTTAATGATTTTATGGATGCGATGGCACTTTGCACCTCTCTTAACGTCACAGGGATATTGCAGTATAGTTCGGTAGGTCTTTCTGGTAGTGGAGGATGAAATGGCTGAGTGTTGGGGACAAAACAGAACGCAAAATTAGAGTTGCTTACCTCTTCCTTACAATCAGCTCAACACTCGCCCGCCTTGTAAGTTCCCGCGCTAACGTGCACTTCCTGTCTTGCTTCGTCCGTCCGCGTCTTCTTGTAGCCCATCGCATACAGGCCGCTGTATCCGACTCCAATTGCCCTCTGATATCCGCGCTTACCCTCGCGCTCCGTCTCGGACTAGTATTTACCGTTCCTACACCATCACTACGAAACTTATCTTTTACCTGGCTCCGATGCCCACCATGAGCATCGTTACCGTCTTGATGATTCATTCTGTAGTTACTGTATAAACGATATAATGTCTTCAAAATGCTTGGATTGTTGTAAAACTGTCACTTCTCGGTCGAAGGCTGTTCAGTTGCCCTTGTGCGAAGGGTGGCTGCACATTGCAGGTTGTAACATTGGTCCAGATCTGTACGATCCACTGCAGAGGAACACTTCCTCACTCGTCGTCTTTATTTGTGATCCATGTCGCGCTGGACTGAGTGTCAGTCGCGTTCCGAATGGCCTAACCCCAATCAGTCCAAGTCCCTCATGTCTGCATTCTGTGCAAAAAGGAAGGATCCTGCGCTGCCCCCTAACGACAACTAAATCCAAGCCTGTCGGACTTCAGCAAAGAAGGCAGATAACGACACTGCACCGCTTGATGGACTGTCTGCACTCAATCCGCGTTTCTCTTCTGTTTAAACCGAGGCAATCATCGATACTGCCTCCTTGACATCTCCATGCTTTTCGTCATCTGCTTCTGGTCCGGTTACC
>CALYDF020005718.1:0-14081 GCA_944474145.2 Dicrocoelium dendriticum | reverse complement strand
TCCATGACGCGTTTCGAGGTTATTTCCTCTCATCAGATAGAGATAGCAGGCATCGAACCCGGGACCATTGAGATGTTAGTTGTGATCGCCACCCCTAAGCCACCGGGTCACGACGGGCAAAGCTTGGCACAACGGCAACCAACAGATTGGAAAGTGAATTTGAAGTACACGTTGTGTTGATGGATTGCGACGCGCAATCTCAAAGTAGACCGCGCTTCCCATTGAAGTGAACCTTGGCCATTCGATCACTAGGACCGTAGCTGATGAAGCAGCAGCAAATTGGGTGTTGCCCGCCTGAAACCACTGCACTCCATGACGCGTTTCGAGGTTATTTCCTCTCATCAGATAGAGATAGCAGGCATCGAACCCGGGACCATTGAGATGTTAGTTGTGACCGCCACCCCTAAGCCACCGGGTCACGACGGGCAAAGCTTGGCACAACGGCAACCAACAGATTGGAAAGTGAATTTGAAGTACACGTTGTGTTGATGGATTGCGACGCGCAATCTCAAAGTAGACCGCGCTTCCCATTGAAGTGAACCTTGGCCATTCGATCACTAGGACCGTAGCTGATGAAGCAGCAGCAAATTGGGTGTTGCCCGCCTGAAACCACTGCACTCCATGACGCGTTTCGAGGTTATTTCCTCTCATCAGATAGAGATAGCAGGCATCGAACCCGGGACCATTGAGATGTTAGTTGTGACCGCCACCCCTAAGCCACCGGGTCACGACGGGCAAAGCTTGGCACAACGGCAACTAACAGATTGGAAAGTGAATTTGAAGTACACGTTGTGTTGATGGATTGCGACGCGCAATCTCAAAGTAGACCGCGATTCCCATTGAAGTGAACCTTGGCCATTCGATCACTAGGACCGTAGCTGATGAAGCAGCAGCAAATTGGGTGTTGCCCGCCTGAAACCACTGCACTCCATGACGCGTTTCGAGGTTATTTCCTCTCATCAGATAGAGATAGCAGGCATCGAACCCGGGACCATTGAGATGTTAGTTGTGATCGCCACCCCTAAGCCACCGGGTCACGACGGGCAAAGCTTGGCACAACGGCAAATAACAGATTGGAAAGTGAATTTGAAGTACACGTTGTGTTGATGGATTGCGACGCGCAATCTCAAAGTAGACCGCGATTCCCATTGAAGTGAACCTTGGCCATTCGATCACTAGGACCGTAGCTGATGAAGCAGCAGCAAATTGGGTGTTGCCCGCCTGAAACCACTGCACTCCATGACGCGTTTCGAGGTTATTTCCTCTCATCAGATAGAGATAGCAGGCATCGAACCCGGGACCATTGAGATGTTAGTTGTGACCGCCACCCCTAAGCCACCGGGTCACGACGGGCAAAGCTTGGCACAACGGCAACCAACAGATTGGAAAGTGAATTTGAAGTACACGTTGTGTTGATGGATTGCGACGCGCAATCTCAAAGTAGACCGCGATTCCCATTGAAGTGAACCTTGGCCATTCGATCACTAGGACCGTAGCTGATGAAGCAGCAGCAAATTGGGTGTTGCCCGCCTGAAACCACTGCACTCCATGACGCGTTTCGAGGTTATTTCCTCTCATCAGATAGAGATAGCAGGCATCGAACCCGGGACCATTGAGATGTTAGTTGTGACCGCCACCCCTAAGCCACCGGGTCACGACGGGCAAAGCTTGGCACAACGGCAACCAACAGATTGGAAAGTGAATTTGAAGTACACGTTGTGTGGATGGATTGCGACGCGCAATCTCAAAGTAGACCGCGATTCCCATTGAAGTGAACCTTGGCCATTCGATCACTAGGACCGTAGCTGATGAAGCAGCAGCAAATTGGGTGTTGCCCGCCTGAAACCACTGCACTCCATGACGCGTTTCGAGGTTATTTCCTCTCATCAGATAGAGATAGCAGGCATCGAACCCGGGACCATTGAGATGTTAGTTGTGATCGCCACCCCTAAGCCACCGGGTCACGACGGGCAAAGCTTGGCACAACGGCAACCAACAGATTGGAAAGTGAATTTGAAGTACACGTTGTGTTGATGGATTGCGACGCGCAATCTCAAAGTAGACCGCGATTCCCATTGAAGTGAACCTTGGCCATTCGATCACTAGGACCGTAGCTGATGAAGCAGCAGCAAATTGGGTGTTGCCCGCCTGAAACCACTGCACTCCATGACGCGTTTCGAGGTTATTTCCTCTCATCAGATAGAGATAGCAGGCATCGAACCCGGGACCATTGAGATGTTAGTTGTGATCGCCACCCCTAAGCCACCGGGTCACGACGGGCAAAGCTTGGCACAACGGCAACCAACAGATTGGAAAGTGAATTTGAAGTACACGTTGTGTGGATGGATTGCGACGCGCAATCTCAAAGTAGACCGCGATTCCCATTGAAGTGAACCTTGGCCATTCGATCACTAGGACCGTAGCTGATGAAGCAGCAGCAAATTGGGTGTTGCCCGCCTGAAACCACTGCACTCCATGACGCGTTTCGAGGTTATTTCCTCTCATCAGATAGAGATAGCAGGCATCGAACCCGGGACCATTGAGATGTTAGTTGTGACCGCCACCCCTAAGCCACCGGGTCACGACGGGCAAAGCTTGGCACAACGGCAACCAACAGATTGGAAAGTGAATTTGAAGTACACGTTGTGTTGATGGATTGCGACGCGCAATCTCAAAGTAGACCGCGATTCCCATTGAAGTGAACCTTGGCCATTCGATCACTAGGACCGTAGCTGATGAAGCAGCAGAAAATTGGGTGTTGCCCGCCTGAAACCACTGCACTCCATGACGCGTTTCGAGGTTATTTCCTCTCATCAGATAGAGATAGCAGGCATCGAACCCGGGACCATTGAGATGTTAGTTGTGACCGCCACCCCTAAGCCACCGGGTCACGACGGGCAAAGCTTGGCACAACGGCAACCAACAGATTGGAAAGTGAATTTGAAGTACACGTTGTGTTGATGGATTGCGACGCGCAATCTCAAAGTAGACCGCGATTCCCATTGAAGTGAACCTTGGCCATTCGATCACTAGGACCGTAGCTGATGAAGCAGCAGAAAATTGGGTGTTGCCCGCCTGAAACCACTGCACTCCATGACGCGTTTCGAGGTTATTTCCTCTCATCAGATAGAGATAGCAGGCATCGAACCCGGGACCATTGAGATGTTAGTTGTGACCGCCACCCCTAAGCCACCGGGTCACGACGGGCAAAGCTTGGCACAACGGCAACCAACAGATTGGAAAGTGAATTTGAAGTACACGTTGTGTTGATGGATTGCGACGCGCAATCTCAAAGTAGACCGCGATTCCCATTGAAGTGAACCTTGGCCATTCGATCACTAGGACCGTAGCTGATGAAGCAGCAGAAAATTGGGTGTTGCCCGCCTGAAACCACTGCACTCCATGACGCGTTTCGAGGTTATTTCCTCTCATCAGATAGAGATAGCAGGCATCGAACCCGGGACCATTGAGATGTTAGTTGTGACCGCCACCCCTAAGCCACCGGGTCACGACGGGCAAAGCTTGGCACAACGGCAACTAACAGATTGGAAAGTGAATTTGAAGTACACGTTGTGTTGATGGATTGCGACGCGCAATCTCAAAGTAGACCGCGATTCCCATTGAAGTGAACCTTGGCCATTCGATCACTAGGACCGTAGCTGATGAAGCAGCAGAAAATTGGGTGTTGCCCGCCTGAAACCACTGCACTCCATGACGCGTTTCGAGGTTATTTCCTCTCATCAGATAGAGATAGCAGGCATCGAACCCGGGACCATTGAGATGTTAGTTGTGATCGCCACCCCTAAGCCACCGGGTCACGACGGGCAAAGCTTGGCACAACGGCAACCAACAGATTGGAAAGTGAATTTGAAGTACACGTTGTGTTGATGGATTGCGACGCGCAATCTCAAAGTAGACCGCGATTCCCATTGAAGTGAACCTTGGCCATTCGATCACTAGGACCGTAGCTGATGAAGCAGCAGAAAATTGGGTGTTGCCCGCCTGAAACCACTGCACTCCATGACGCGTTTCGAGGTTATTTCCTCTCATCAGATAGAGATAGCAGGCATCGAACCCGGGACCATTGAGATGTTAGTTGTGACCGCCACCCCTAAGCCACCGGGTCACGACGGGCAAAGCTTGGCACAACGGCAACCAACAGATTGGAAAGTGAATTTGAAGTACACGTTGTGTTGATGGATTGCGACGCGCAATCTCAAAGTAGACCGCGATTCCCATTGAAGTGAACCTTGGCCATTCGATCACTAGGACCGTAGCTGATGAAGCAGCAGCAAATTGGGTGTTGCCCGCCTGAAACCACTGCACTCCATGACGCGTTTCGAGGTTATTTCCTCTCATCAGATAGAGATAGCAGGCATCGAACCCGGGACCATTGAGATGTTAGTTGTGATCGCCACCCCTAAGCCACCGGGTCACGACGGGCAAAGCTTGGCACAACGGCAACCAACAGATTGGAAAGTGAATTTGAAGTACACGTTGTGTTGATGGATTGCGACGCGCAATCTCAAAGTAGACCGCGATTCCCATTGAAGTGAACCTTGGCCATTCGATCACTAGGACCGTAGCTGATGAAGCAGCAGAAAATTGGGTGTTGCCCGCCTGAAACCACTGCACTCCATGACGCGTTTCGAGGTTATTTCCTCTCATCAGATAGAGATAGCAGGCATCGAACCCGGGACCATTGAGATGTTAGTTGTGATCGCCACCCCTAAGCCACCGGGTCACGACGGGCAAAGCTTGGCACAACGGCAACCAACAGATTGGAAAGTGAATTTGAAGTACACGTTGTGTTGATGGATTGCGACGCGCAATCTCAAAGTAGACCGCGATTCCCATTGAAGTGAACCTTGGCCATTCGATCACTAGGACCGTAGCTGATGAAGCAGCAGCAAATTGGGTGTTGCCCGCCTGAAACCACTGCACTCCATGACGCGTTTCGAGGTTATTTCCTCTCATCAGATAGAGATAGCAGGCATCGAACCCGGGACCATTGAGATGTTAGTTGTGACCGCCACCCCTAAGCCACCGGGTCACGACGGGCAAAGCTTGGCACAACGGCAACCAACAGATTGGAAAGTGAATTTGAAGTACACGTTGTGTGGATGGATTGCGACGCGCAATCTCAAAGTAGACCGCGATTCCCATTGAAGTGAACCTTGGCCATTCGATCACTAGGACCGTAGCTGATGAAGCAGCAGAAAATTGGGTGTTGCCCGCCTGAAACCACTGCACTCCATGACGCGTTTCGAGGTTATTTCCTCTCATCAGATAGAGATAGCAGGCATCGAACCCGGGACCATTGAGATGTTAGTTGTGACCGCCACCCCTAAGCCACCGGGTCACGACGGGCAAAGCTTGGCACAACGGCAACCAACAGATTGGAAAGTGAATTTGAAGTACACGTTGTGTGGATGGATTGCGACGCGCAATCTCAAAGTAGACCGCGATTCCCATTGAAGTGAACCTTGGCCATTCGATCACTAGGACCGTAGCTGATGAAGCAGCAGCAAATTGGGTGTTGCCCGCCTGAAACCACTGCACTCCATGACGCGTTTCGAGGTTATTTCCTCTCATCAGATAGAGATAGCAGGCATCGAACCCGGGACCATTGAGATGTTAGTTGTGACCGCCACCCCTAAGCCACCGGGTCACGACGGGCAAAGCTTGGCACAACGGCAACCAACAGATTGGAAAGTGAATTTGAAGTACACGTTGTGTTGATGGATTGCGACGCGCAATCTCAAAGTAGACCGCGATTCCCATTGAAGTGAACCTTGGCCATTCGATCACTAGGACCGTAACTGATGAAGCAGCAGCAAATTGGGTGTTGCCCGCCTGAAACCACTGCACTCCATGACGCGTTTCGAGGTTATTTCCTCTCATCAGATAGAGATAGCAGGCATCGAACCCGGGACCATTGAGATGTTAGTTGTGACCGCCACCCCTAAGCCACCGGGTCACGACGGGCAAAGCTTGGCACAACGGCAAATAACAGATTGGAAAGTGAATTTGAAGTACACGTTGTGTTGATGGATTGCGACGCGCAATCTCAAAGTAGACCGCGATTCCCATTGAAGTGAACCTTGGCCATTCGATCACTAGGACCGTAGCTGATGAAGCAGCAGCAAATTGGGTGTTGCCCGCCTGAAACCACTGCACTCCATGACGCGTTTCGAGGTTATTTCCTCTCATCAGATAGAGATAGCAGGCATCGAACCCGGGACCATTGAGATGTTAGTTGTGACCGCCACCCCTAAGCCACCGGGTCACGACGGGCAAAGCTTGGCACAACGGCAAATAACAGATTGGAAAGTGAATTTGAAGTACACGTTGTGTTGATGGATTGCGACGCGCAATCTCAAAGTAGACCGCGATTCCCATTGAAGTGAACCTTGGCCATTCGATCACTAGGACCGTAGCTGATGAAGCAGCAGCAAATTGGGTGTTGCCCGCCTGAAACCACTGCACTCCATGACGCGTTTCGAGGTTATTTCCTCTCATCAGATAGAGATAGCAGGCATCGAACCCGGGACCATTGAGATGTTAGTTGTGACCGCCACCCCTAAGCCACCGGGTCACGACGGGCAAAGCTTGGCACAACGGCAAACAACAGATTGGAAAGTGAATTTGAAGTACACGTTGTGTGGATGGATTGCGACGCGCAATCTCAAAGTAGACCGCGATTCCCATTGAAGTGAACCTTGGCCATTCGATCACTAGGACCGTAGCTGATGAAGCAGCAGCAAATTGGGTGTTGCCCGCCTGAAACCACTGCACTCCATGACGCGTTTCGAGGTTATTTCCTCTCATCAGATAGAGATAGCAGGCATCGAACCCGGGACCATTGAGATGTTAGTTGTGACCGCCACCCCTAAGCCACCGGGTCACGACGGGCAAAGCTTGGCACAACGGCAAATAACAGATTGGAAAGTGAATTTGAAGTACACGTTGTGTTGATGGATTGCGACGCGCAATCTCAAAGTAGACCGCGATTCCCATTGAAGTGAACCTTGGCCATTCGATCACTAGGACCGTAGCTGATGAAGCAGCAGCAAATTGGGTGTTGCCCGCCTGAAACCACTGCACTCCATGACGCGTTTCGAGGTTATTTCCTCTCATCAGATAGAGATAGCAGGCATCGAACCCGGGACCATTGAGATGTTAGTTGTGACCGCCACCCCTAAGCCACCGGGTCACGACGGGCAAAGCTTGGCACAACGGCAACCAACAGATTGGAAAGTGAATTTGAAGTACACGTTGTGTTGATGGATTGCGACGCGCAATCTCAAAGTAGACCGCGATTCCCATTGAAGTGAACCTTGGCCATTCGATCACTAGGACCGTAGCTGATGAAGCAGCAGCAAATTGGGTGTTGCCCGCCTGAAACCACTGCACTCCATGACGCGTTTCGAGGTTATTTCCTCTCATCAGATAGAGATAGCAGGCATCGAACCCGGGACCATTGAGATGTTAGTTGTGACCGCCACCCCTAAGCCACCGGGTCACGACGGGCAAAGCTTGGCACAACGGCAACTAACAGATTGGAAAGTGAATTTGAAGTACACGTTGTGTGGATGGATTGCGACGCGCAATCTCAAAGTAGACCGCGATTCCCATTGAAGTGAACCTTGGCCATTCGATCACTAGGACCGTAGCTGATGAAGCAGCAGCAAATTGGGTGTTGCCCGCCTGAAACCACTGCACTCCATGACGCGTTTCGAGGTTATTTCCTCTCATCAGATAGAGATAGCAGGCATCGAACCCGGGACCATTGAGATGTTAGTTGTGACCGCCACCCCTAAGCCACCGGGTCACGACGGGCAAAGCTTGGCACAACGGCAAACAACAGATTGGAAAGTGAATTTGAAGTACACGTTGTGTTGATGGATTGCGACGCGCAATCTCAAAGTAGACCGCGATTCCCATTGAAGTGAACCTTGGCCATTCGATCACTAGGACCGTAGCTGATGAAGCAGCAGCAAATTGGGTGTTGCCCGCCTGAAACCACTGCACTCCATGACGCGTTTCGAGGTTATTTCCTCTCATCAGATAGAGATAGCAGGCATCGAACCCGGGACCATTGAGATGTTAGTTGTGACCGCCACCCCTAAGCCACCGGGTCACGACGGGCAAAGCTTGGCACAACGGCAACCAACAGATTGGAAAGTGAATTTGAAGTACACGTTGTGTTGATGGATTGCGACGCGCAATCTCAAAGTAGACCGCGATTCCCATTGAAGTGAACCTTGGCCATTCGATCACTAGGACCGTAGCTGATGAAGCAGCAGCAAATTGGGTGTTGCCCGCCTGAAACCACTGCACTCCATGACGCGTTTCGAGGTTATTTCCTCTCATCAGATAGAGATAGCAGGCATCGAACCCGGGACCATTGAGATGTTAGTTGTGACCGCCACCCCTAAGCCACCGGGTCACGACGGGCAAAGCTTGGCACAACGGCAACCAACAGATTGGAAAGTGAATTTGAAGTACACGTTGTGTTGATGGATTGCGACGCGCAATCTCAAAGTAGACCGCGATTCCCATTGAAGTGAACCTTGGCCATTCGATCACTAGGACCGTAGCTGATGAAGCAGCAGCAAATTGGGTGTTGCCCGCCTGAAACCACTGCACTCCATGACGCGTTTCGAGGTTATTTCCTCTCATCAGATAGAGATAGCAGGCATCGAACCCGGGACCATTGAGATGTTAGTTGTGATCGCCACCCCTAAGCCACCGGGTCACGACGGGCAAAGCTTGGCACAACGGCAACCAACAGATTGGAAAGTGAATTTGAAGTACACGTTGTGTTGATGGATTGCGACGCGCAATCTCAAAGTAGACCGCGATTCCCATTGAAGTGAACCTTGGCCATTCGATCACTAGGACCGTAGCTGATGAAGCAGCAGCAAATTGGGTGTTGCCCGCCTGAAACCACTGCACTCCATGACGCGTTTCGAGGTTATTTCCTCTCATCAGATAGAGATAGCAGGCATCGAACCCGGGACCATTGAGATGTTAGTTGTGACCGCCACCCCTAAGCCACCGGGTCACGACGGGCAAAGCTTGGCACAACGGCAAACAACAGATTGGAAAGTGAATTTGAAGTACACGTTGTGTTGATGGATTGCGACGCGCAATCTCAAAGTAGACCGCGATTCCCATTGAAGTGAACCTTGGCCATTCGATCACTAGGACCGTAGCTGATGAAGCAGCAGCAAATTGGGTGTTGCCCGCCTGAAACCACTGCACTCCATGACGCGTTTCGAGGTTATTTCCTCTCATCAGATAGAGATAGCAGGCATCGAACCCGGGACCATTGAGATGTTAGTTGTGACCGCCACCCCTAAGCCACCGGGTCACGACGGGCAAAGCTTGGCACAACGGCAAACAACAGATTGGAAAGTGAATTTGAAGTACACGTTGTGTTGATGGATTGCGACGCGCAATCTCAAAGTAGACCGCGATTCCCATTGAAGTGAACCTTGGCCATTCGATCACTAGGACCGTAGCTGATGAAGCAGCAGCAAATTGGGTGTTGCCCGCCTGAAACCACTGCACTCCATGACGCGTTTCGAGGTTATTTCCTCTCATCAGATAGAGATAGCAGGCATCGAACCCGGGACCATTGAGATGTTAGTTGTGACCGCCACCCCTAAGCCACCGGGTCACGACGGGCAAAGCTTGGCACAACGGCAAACAACAGATTGGAAAGTGAATTTGAAGTACACGTTGTGTGGATGGATTGCGACGCGCAATCTCAAAGTAGACCGCGATTCCCATTGAAGTGAACCTTGGCCATTCGATCACTAGGACCGTAGCTGATGAAGCAGCAGCAAATTGGGTGTTGCCCGCCTGAAACCACTGCACTCCATGACGCGTTTCGAGGTTATTTCCTCTCATCAGATAGAGATAGCAGGCATCGAACCCGGGACCATTGAGATGTTAGTTGTGACCGCCACCCCTAAGCCACCGGGTCACGACGGGCAAAGCTTGGCACAACGGCAACTAACAGATTGGAAAGTGAATTTGAAGTACACGTTGTGTTGATGGATTGCGACGCGCAATCTCAAAGTAGACCGCGATTCCCATTGAAGTGAACCTTGGCCATTCGATCACTAGGACCGTAGCTGATGAAGCAGCAGCAAATTGGGTGTTGCCCGCCTGAAACCACTGCACTCCATGACGCGTTTCGAGGTTATTTCCTCTCATCAGATAGAGATAGCAGGCATCGAACCCGGGACCATTGAGATGTTAGTTGTGACCGCCACCCCTAAGCCACCGGGTCACGACGGGCAAAGCTTGGCACAACGGCAAACAACAGATTGGAAAGTGAATTTGAAGTACACGTTGTGTGGATGGATTGCGACGCGCAATCTCAAAGTAGACCGCGATTCCCATTGAAGTGAACCTTGGCCATTCGATCACTAGGACCGTAGCTGATGAAGCAGCAGCAAATTGGGTGTTGCCCGCCTGAGACCACTGCACCCCATGACGCGTTTCGAGGTTATTTCCTCTCATCAGATAGAGATAGCAGGCATCGAACCCGGGACCATTGAGATGTTAGTTGTGACCGCCACCCCTAAGCCACCGGGTCACGACGGGCAAAGCTTGGCACAACGGCAAATAACAGATTGGAAAGTGAATTTGAAGTACACGTTGTGTGGATGGATTGCGACGCGCAATCTCAAAGTAGACCGCGATTCCCATTGAAGTGAACCTTGGCCATTCGATCACTAGGACCGTAGCTGATGAAGCAGCAGCAAATTGGGTGTTGCCCGCCTGAAACCACTGCACTCCATGACGCGTTTCGAGGTTATTTCCTCTCATCAGATAGAGATAGCAGGCATCGAACCCGGGACCATTGAGATGTTAGTTGTGACCGCCACCCCTAAGCCACCGGGTCACGACGGGCAAAGCTTGGCACAACGGCAAATAACAGATTGGAAAGTGAATTTGAAGTACACGTTGTGTGGATGGATTGCGACGCGCAATCTCAAAGTAGACCGCGATTCCCATTGAAGTGAACCTTGGCCATTCGATCACTAGGACCGTAGCTGATGAAGCAGCAGCAAATTGGGTGTTGCCCGCCTGAAACCACTGCACTCCATGACGCGTTTCGAGGTTATTTCCTCTCATCAGATAGAGATAGCAGGCATCGAACCCGGGACCATTGAGATGTTAGTTGTGACCGCCACCCCTAAGCCACCGGGTCACGACGGGCAAAGCTTGGCACAACGGCAACTAACAGATTGGAAAGTGAATTTGAAGTACACGTTGTGTGGATGGATTGCGACGCGCAATCTCAAAGTAGACCGCGATTCCCATTGAAGTGAACCTTGGCCATTCGATCACTAGGACCGTAGCTGATGAAGCAGCAGCAAATTGGGTGTTGCCCGCCTGAAACCACTGCACTCCATGACGCGTTTCGAGGTTATTTCCTCTCATCAGATAGAGATAGCAGGCATCGAACCCGGGACCATTGAGATGTTAGTTGTGACCGCCACCCCTAAGCCACCGGGTCACGACGGGCAAAGCTTGGCACAACGGCAAATAACAGATTGGAAAGTGAATTTGAAGTACACGTTGTGTGGATGGATTGCGACGCGCAATCTCAAAGTAGACCGCGATTCCCATTGAAGTGAACCTTGGCCATTCGATCACTAGGACCGTAGCTGATGAAGCAGCAGCAAATTGGGTGTTGCCCGCCTGAAACCACTGCACTCCATGACGCGTTTCGAGGTTATTTCCTCTCATCAGATAGAGATAGCAGGCATCGAACCCGGGACCATTGAGATGTTAGTTGTGACCGCCACCCCTAAGCCACCGGGTCACGACGGGCAAAGCTTGGCACAACGGCAAATAACAGATTGGAAAGTGAATTTGAAGTACACGTTGTGTGGATGGATTGCGACGCGCAATCTCAAAGTAGACCGCGATTCCCATTGAAGTGAACCTTGGCCATTCGATCACTAGGACCGTAGCTGATGAAGCAGCAGCAAATTGGGTGTTGCCCGCCTGAAACCACTGCACTCCATGACGCGTTTCGAGGTTATTTCCTCTCATCAGATAGAGATAGCAGGCATCGAACCCGGGACCATTGAGATGTTAGTTGTGACCGCCACCCCTAAGCCACCGGGTCACGACGGGCAAAGCTTGGCACAACGGCAAATAACAGATTGGAAAGTGAATTTGAAGTACACGTTGTGTGGATGGATTGCGACGCGCAATCTCAAAGTAGACCGCGATTCCCATTGAAGTGAACCTTGGCCATTCGATCACTAGGACCGTAGCTGATGAAGCAGCAGCAAATTGGGTGTTGCCCGCCTGAAACCACTGCACTCCATGACGCGTTTCGAGGTTATTTCCTCTCATCAGATAGAGATAGCAGGCATCGAACCCGGGACCATTGAGATGTTAGTTGTGACCGCCACCCCTAAGCCACCGGGTCACGACGGGCAAAGCTTGGCACAACGGCAATAACAGATTGGAAAGTGAATTTGAAGTACACGTTGTGTGGATGGATTGCGACGCGCAATCTCAAAGTAGACCGCGATTCCCATTGAAGTGAACCTTGGCCATTCGATCACTAGGACCGTAGCTGATGAAGCAGCAGCAAATTGGGTGTTGCCCGCCTGAAACCACTGCACTCCATGACGCGTTTCGAGGTTATTTCCTCTCATCAGATAGAGATAGCAGGCATCGAACCCGGGACCATTGAGATGTTAGTTGTGACCGCCACCCCTAAGCCACCGGGTCACGACGGGCAAAGCTTGGCACAACGGCAAATAACAGATTGGAAAGTGAATTTGAAGTACACGTTGTGTGGATGGATTGCGACGCGCAATCTCAAAGTAGACCGCGATTCCCATTGAAGTGAACCTTGGCCATTCGATCACTAGGACCGTAGCTGATGAAGCAGCAGCAAATTGGGTGTTGCCCGCCTGAAACCACTGCACTCCATGACGCGTTTCGAGGTTATTTCCTCTCATCAGATAGAGATAGCAGGCATCGAACCCGGGACCATTGAGATGTTAGTTGTGACCGCCACCCCTAAGCCACCGGGTCACGACGGGCAAAGCTTGGCACAACGGCAAATAACAGATTGGAAAGTGAATTTGAAGTACACGTTGTGTGGATGGATTGCGACGCGCAATCTCAAAGTAGACCGCGATTCCCATTGAAGTGAACCTTGGCCATTCGATCACTAGGACCGTAGCTGATGAAGCAGCAGCAAATTGGGTGTTGCCCGCCTGAAACCACTGCACTCCATGACGCGTTTCGAGGTTATTTCCTCTCATCAGATAGAGATAGCAGGCATCGAACCCGGGACCATTGAGATGTTAGTTGTGACCGCCACCCCTAAGCCACCGGGTCACGACGGGCAAAGCTTGGCACAACGGCAAATAACAGATTGGAAAGTGAATTTGAAGTACACGTTGTGTGGATGGATTGCGACGCGCAATCTCAAAGTAGACCGCGATTCCCATTGAAGTGAACCTTGGCCATTCGATCACTAGGACCGTAGCTGATGAAGCAGCAGCAAATTGGGTGTTGCCCGCCTGAAACCACTGCACTCCATGACGCGTTTCGAGGTTATTTCCTCTCATCAGATAGAGATAGCAGGCATCGAACCCGGGACCATTGAGATGTTAGTTGTGACCGCCACCCCTAAGCCACCGGGTCACGACGGGCAAAGCTTGGCACAACGGCAAATAACAGATTGGAAAGTGAATTTGAAGTACACGTTGTGTTGATGGATTGCGACGCGCAATCTCAAAGTAGACCGCGATTCCCATTGAAGTGAACCTTGGCCATTCGATCACTAGGACCGTAGCTGATGAAGCAGCAGCAAATTGGGTGTTGCCCGCCTGAAACCACTGCACTCCATGACGCGTTTCGAGGTTATTTCCTCTCATCAGATAGAGATAGCAGGCATCGAACCCGGGACCATTGAGATGTTAGTTGTGACCGCCACCCCTAAGCCACCGGGTCACGACGGGCAAAGCTTGGCACAACGGCAAATAACAGATTGGAAAGTGAATTTGAAGTACACGTTGTGT
>CALYDF020005717.1:0-14061 GCA_944474145.2 Dicrocoelium dendriticum | reverse complement strand
CATAAACTGCATGTAATTGCATTTGCGTGATGTCCAACGACTTTGGAGCAAATACTACAAGGTGTCTGGTTTGCCATTTCAAAAATAGGCACCGATCGATAGGAGTAAATCAGCGTAATGTAGAATTACAGAAATTATAATAAATTAGTACAGGTGGTTATGATGAACTAAATCTAAATAACTAATGCGAGTGAATTATGCCAATATTTATAGCCTAAAACGACTTTAACAACGAAAAGAAGGAGATAAACTAGCAAGACAAGGACACGAGCGAAATACGACCAGGACGGACGAGAATGAAAGCAGACTAGAACGACAGAATTGCTGACGAACAAGGCTTAAAATATATTATTGGACAATGCAGACTCACAAATAATACCCAATTAAACAATTGTAGAGAACAATTACGATACGTTACACAGCAAACATGAACCAAGTGGCCAGGGAGCGGGGCGATATACTTCCAACTGGCCGTCGTGGCCTTTACCTGAACATTCCTGTACATGTGCTTTGTTTTAATTGTACGGAGGCCATATTCAGCGGTACTGCTTGTACTACGAGTGTCGACGATGGAAAGCTGTTCAGATATCTTGCTGTTGTAACATATGACTGTGTTGAGAGTTGGCGAAACAGCTACTTCGTTTTCAATTGTAAACTATGACTTGATTTTCTGGATTACATCTGTGTCCGCCGCAGCCTAGCGGCTTGAAAGCTGATTGGACCTACCCGGTGCATCTCCTTACCGTTAGATATAGCGTCGTTGTGTTCACTACATAAGGGTTGGGTCTCGTGGGATAAGGTAAATGTATTGTGATCAATTACTTTAACATATGTATGTGGATATAAATCATATGACTGCAAAGCGCGTTTATCCGTGGTTGTGCCAGAGGAGAAGTATGGTGTTGGAAGATTTTCCATTATTCACAGTCACGATTTTCACATTGGTACTTTTTGATTGTACTCACGTAACCGTCGACTAAGATTGGACAAAGTGTCCGAGAATCTGCCGCTGATGGAAAGCTTTCACAACACGCCAGATTTTTCCAAGAATATGGAAAACGTATGATGCGGATGAATCTGTGTAATTTAAAGAAATGTAATCCAAACAAAGCAGCAGGTGTGGTGGCTGACTTGGCATCGAATTTAGAACGTCACGGGCGATGCAAGTTAATGTGTGAAGGGAGCCAGATTCAATGACTATTTTTTGCTCCTTCGGTTGTGCGTCATATGGTAAAACAATACGGCGAGGTACTGTTACGCGATGCCATCCAGCAGTTAAATTATCGTGGGTACATCAGTTGACACTGCATGTCTGTTTACGTGAGTGGCCTTGGAAT
This sequence comes from Dicrocoelium dendriticum, assembly GCA_944474145.2. Classification (NCBI taxonomy): domain Eukaryota; kingdom Metazoa; phylum Platyhelminthes; class Trematoda; order Plagiorchiida; family Dicrocoeliidae; genus Dicrocoelium; species Dicrocoelium dendriticum. The sequence goes on along the minus strand of CALYDF020005717.1, from coordinate 12,724 downwards.
GTGATTATTCTACCCAGTTTTAGCGCAGGAGGCATCCTACGTCTGCAGTTTCTCTGTGGTGCCTAGCATCAGGTTTAGCCGTACCGTTGTGATTAACAAATGCGCCGCTCAAGCGCGAACTTTTAAGCGGTGATATCATAATGCCACCATTGTATTCTGTCGTTATCATCTAGAAGCTAACATAAACCGCCGCTGTAGCCAGTGGCTTGGGACATCAGCTGTGCGGAAATTGCTGCTGTGGGTGTGGATGCACAATATCGTAGGCACGTGTGACGCTCGGAAGTTTAGTAGACTGTTAACTATGGTACAATCCTGCAGTCCAGAACGCTGCCAGTATTTGTCCGGAACGTGCTTAAAATTCGTTGGGTTGCGCACAAGCAGAAGGAAGTCGTGCTGTTCTGTGGCCACACAACCAACCGAGCAGGGAATGAGAACAAACATCTGAAGGAATACTTAACCAAGTGATCCTCACTTTTCACTTTCGTCACCTCCCTGTGGAACGGAAATCATGGATTAGTGTAGAGCAGGCAGGTTTCTGTCCAGGACAGATGTATATAGCCCATGTAATCGCTCAGTGGCCGTCGCTTGAGAAGTGCCACGCATACCGCAGCCCGACAATAGCAGTCAGGGTGCAATACGAGTGGGCGTCCGAATCACTCAATTGACCAACTCTGTTCGAAATACTTGTGCAGTAAGTTGTTTCCATGAAATGCCTGAACATCTTACCTGCTCTGTACTCGAACATTACATGCAGCGACAGGGTCTGATATCTTACCCAAAACAAGTGGCGTTCATCGGGGTCGCTCATGTTCCCCATTTTCGCTCATATGAATAGATGACTCCACCATAGTGTTCCCTTGTGAAATCACAAGAAGCGGACGTTGAAGTGTTGCCGTCATAAGAAAGAAATAGGGGAAGTTGATCAAAAGAGTTTCCTTAGCGGTTGCATCTGCAACGATGGGCATATAGCAACGGAAGACATTTAACGTATTGCAAGCCTGGAACTGCTAGGATCTGCGACATCGTTGATGACAGAAAGGGGCTAACCTAGGTTAGAAAGGCGGTTTTCCTAAGGCCACAGTTAGTGCCCTCCTACTCTACGAAGTGGGACTTGGTCCCTGGGATTCGAAGATTTAAAGCGACTTCAAGTCTTTGATCATTCTTGTCTCCGGAGCACTGATGGCGTCTGATGGCAACAGCGTGGTAAGTGTCAGGCAGTTATAAGTTGCGTCGACTTTTAACACACTGCAGAATCCGCGTTTTGCCGTTGCAAAATTCGGAGTGAATTTCTTATTTTTATGGTACATTTACGCAACCGCTGTGAATTGTGATACTGGTTGCTAAGTTCGTTTTTTTGAGTTGACCATCACCATTTTTCTTGGCCCCGACTTCGATTTCAAACTGCGATCTCTTTGGGTGCTGCAAATTATGGGTTCCGCTACGTAGCAACGTAAAAGCTTTAGTTTTATTATTACCAGGCTAACAGGTAAGCTTTGCAATATAAGTAGAAATTTCCATACAGCTTCTACTGCAATTTGGAATCCCTATCCTGGCTTCCAGGAAATCGGTGACTTTCAGTTTGGAGCTACCTTAGCGCAATATATTTCGAATGTTTTCCAGTGAGCTCTTGCCATTTATCTTTTCATATTTCCCATTTTATTGTTGTGTACGGTCGAATTTTGGTTTACATTGCTAAGTCATGGATTCTGTTAATTAAAACCTGGTGCCTACTTTAGCCTAGTTTCTCTCTCCGGTACACCTTTTGGAACATGAATTCCCTTTTGTGCTTTGCTTATCTTGAGGCATTGTATTATAACCACAGAATTACTACTGACCAGGCTAGGTAAACCAAGCTCATGTACTGTTTTCCTGAGAAGATTTCGTCGCAGTTTCCATACGTTATCATTTCTCAGACTAAAACCCTATGACATTGTTACGTAGGCCACCAATAAACGTCATGCCCTCTGAGGAAATCCGTCTGCAGCAATTACCGACGCCAGCTTCGAAGGAAGTGTTTTCATTTCTCCCAACCAAGTCACCGCTTGGCCTCCCCTCCTCCTCTATCAACCGCACTCCGCTACACGCAAGCAGTGCATGTCGCGGAAGACCGTGTGCTGGCATACGCGACACGTGGCACAGCCACCGGAGCTTGGTGCTTAATATAATAGCGCCGAGCGTTTAACTCGCTATTCGTCACCAAATACGCCACGACAAACACGTTCATTGCTCACGCGGCACTCCCGCCGGAGTTGAGATAATATGCGAAGGCAAATATGATCGAACGGAACTAACCTCTTTATGTCCGTTGACCTGAGAACCGTTTTATGGAATAAAAGGGCAAAATCACTGCAACCCTCTGCCTGCAGGACCTAGACGGTGACTATCTCTGGCCCCTACACCTTGACTAACTTAATGTGAATGGGTCTGAAGGTGCAAGAAGCACCACCCAGTAGAGCTCAATTTATCACTGAGGCGCACGATGCTTTTCGCTACGTTAAGGCGTAGTATTCTCGCGATGTGACCAGTCTGTAGTCTTCAGATAATGCAGTTCAAATATGGTCACTGCGTAGTCTCAATGCGCGTGGCTTTCAGACAACCATTACAAACGCGCCACCCTCATCCGTGGTCTCTCGGGGACACAACACATCCAATTACAACAAACCAATGCTCGTTTTCACTTTTTCACTTGCCCGGAGTACATAACTTCGATTAATGAACCTTTTAGGCATTCACTACGCTTGCGTCGCTGTGATCCGTCATTGTTCGGTGCGGAAGAGCCCATATTTACAATGATCTATTCAGCATATCGTCGGTATCACCTTTATTAAGTGCACTGCATACTATCGGTTGGCTTTTAAATGGGTGGTACACATACCATTTTCTGATCCTTAGTCGCTTGATGACACGGCGTATCCCAGTACCATGAACGTTCAGAACACTAATTGTTCTCCTGTGTACACGTATGCAACCTTACAGTATCCCGCCAACGCATTACGATGACTATGCCCGCAAATATTTACACATGCTCTAGCCGCGGCAGAGGGATATCTACAGCACCATATCTGATGCATCGAGCAGAGTGGGCTGGGTTTGCATGTTACTTCCCAAGCCTTCCTGTCTTCTTATTCCTCCTCATACCTTTTCAGCATTCTCAGCCGGTCGCTCGTGAAAGCCACATTCGTGAGCAGCAAGCCCGGTTCCATCGAGGTCGGGGATGCATCAATCACATCTTCACTTTGCTTCCGTTGTTGGAGCACCGTCAAATTTATTAGCGGCACACCAACGTCCTGTTCTTCGACATGAATATTGCATTCCATTCCGTGGATCTGTGTGCCTATTTGGGACTGTATACTAAGCAAACATGTGTCCTTGCAGTAGGTGGATTTTATACAAACGTATAACGCGCGTACACGGGGCAGAGTGAGGGCTTCCGGCAATATATCGCTGCCCTTCAATTTCTGAAGCCCTGTAAGACAAGCATGCACGCTGTCACTTTTCTTCTTAAACTTCGTTATTGTTGATGTGGCATGGAGATCGCGGTCACAGGGCGCGACTTCGTAGGTGTGCAGCTGCCCACCGTATTTTTAGTTTGCAGCATGCGGACGAGTTGGCCCTCATCTCACACAGCTCACCAACGTGCAAAACGAATCTGAACGTATGGCTGAGCGCTGCTCACCAGCCAAGTGCACAACATTTTTCTGGAAGCTTCACCGTTTATGTCGAATTCTCTGAATAAGAAAGTCTAGTGGGTTAGAAAGCGTCTGGATAGCTTATGTTTACTTTGTAAGGATGCTTATAATGTGTCAAGCTTGGAAAGCTTATTACGTTCTCAACCTACTACTAGTACGGATGTTAATGATGCGCAATCGAATAGCGTTTTTGATGCAGCTGTTAAAATCAGTTCGTTGGAACGACTTTGATCCAAACCTCGAAGTGCATTTAATCCAGTTGCCACGATTCGCATTGAAAAATATGAAAATATCACAACAGCAAGGTAGTGAGTTTGAAGGCAAAAGAAGTGTAAACTAAATAGAAGAAAGAAGTGCTAAAACTAACCAGAATATAACGATAAAGAAACCAACTGCAAACATGTCACTGACTGCGTGACTGCGCTATGTCTGCTAAGCTCTCTAACCCTTGTTGCCGACCATTCCGAGACCGCCATCCATGAACACGACAAACATCATCCTGCCCAAGTTTCTCGAGCGATTTCTGCATGCACCAATACCACCGCATGGACTAGCCACCACACAAGTTCGCGTAAAGTGCTGCAGCCAGAAGGCATAATGCAGATTGAGGAAGCTCGTCAGTGAGTATACGGAGGACGTGGCATGGCCAAATTCAACGATTAAGCTTCATCAAACCCTCAACTGAGGCACAAGAAGCTTGTTTAACAAAAACTAATTTGCAAACTTCAGCATTCCTCACCCAGTGTTCCTACCAGAATTGAGCAATCCCAGGTGCTTTTGGTCAAACAAGGTTAAACGTTTAATGCCTTCGCCGCGAACTGGCCAGGCTTCTGATCCATACAGCAAGACCGACCTTATCACAGCATCATACGCCGTACCATTCACTGACAGGCTAAGAACTCGCCGTTTGCATGGATTGTTATTTCTCTGGAAAGCTACAAGAGCCTTGTTGATACACACAGTTACCTTCTCAGTGATGTGACCGCTCTAGGTGACACAGTTACCAAGGTAAGTGAGTTCACCACTTCTATTGGCTGTCCGGTGATAGCTTGGACCTTGAAGTATGTCGGTCCAGTTCTGCAGCAGTATATTATATTCGGAAACTGCAGCGTGCTTGCCGAAGCGTGAAGCTCGTCGCGTCAACCTATTCCGTATGTATGTATAGCCATAGGGTTAGACCTAAGTAGATTTATCTAGTCCGCAAACTGCGTTGCCACAAGCTGGCGCGTTCAACGGATTGGAAGATGGCTTCTACGTCAGATAACCCACCCAAGCCTGTCATCTGTAAGTCTGTCACTGTTATAACAGTTGAGGATGAGTACAAAGGTGGTCGCTACAACTACGAACTGAACAGAAACCGACCTAGCTTTCATGTATTCGGTTTACTCGGGGAGCAGTAACTTGTCGGAGATTAATACTCGTAATAGGTTTGGATTCAACTAAGACGAAGGAAACGCTTTTGCGACTTTTGCACAAAGTTCGCTAACCCTTCTTGAAAATAGCAACCACAATGGCCAGTCTGATGGCACTTCTTCAGTATTCCAAAAGATGTCGAACATAGAAATAAGTGCGGTCAAAATGGGTTCCCAGGATCTTGCAGCAAACTAAAGGTCGTTGCAGCAAGAATGGTCATATGGGAGCACTTCTAAAGTGGGTGGTGCACAATCTAGCACCCACCTCGCCTCATGTGGCTCGGCAAGCGGCAATGTTACAGTAACCCTGTGAACCTCTCTACAAAGGTTTCGCCAAACAGGCTACTCTAGGAGGTTGCGAACAAAACAACTGTTCTTCTTTATCGGCTGTCGTATGGCTAACAGCCGGCGTTCTCAAACCCGTATTCCAGTGTAGCTGGAATAGCAACGGGCTGTGCCCATAACACCTCGCATCCTTCACCTTACTAGCTCTAGGCATCCAGCAACTTTCCAAGTCGATACGATGAGCCTTAATCAGAGGACGTTTTACTGAGTAACGGATATATCTACATATATATCTATTATACACAATCTGTGGTACAGATATTGTGCCATCGGAGTCATCGCTGAATAGGAAAACAATATAACTAATAAGAAAAGAGCAAAAACAAATGCCTTTTTTGTCTATTTTACCACTCACAGCTTTTGAATTTTTTTCTTCAGTTTGTTCTTTTTTTAGGGTGAGGGAGAAGGGACACCGCAACAAACCGATGCACACGTCCGCCATTGACCTCTAGTAAAGGACATGCTAAGAGTCAGTGTGGCAACAGCTAGTCACTTAAGCAAATCGGAGGATCCAGCCGTATGCATGCGTTCCAGTCACGGGCTGCGACTTCAGGCGAATATGCCGCCGGATAGCCGCTTGAGCGGAGAGAAGTTAGAAGCAAATGGCAAATTGGTCAATCAGGTACACGCGTCAACAAGCCAGAGCAAGGAAGCGCGGTTGCCCCATTGGCGGATCGGTTTACCCGGGACACCCACCAGCCGACAAGGTAGGAGTGACAGACCAGACACACAGCGAATCAGGCTTACCCAGCCGTGACTCAAGGCGAGTAAACACAGACGGAGCAGAAGCCGACAGACCAATGAACACACTGAAATACGCAAGTCAGCAGACAACCATTTCCTATTTGTGTACAGTATAAAAAATGCCCTGATTCTTCAATAACAGGCACTGATCGTTTCTCAGGTTTTCTTTTGGCTCTCGGAGGGCGATTCGCAAAACTGAGTGCTCTTTGTAGCCTGTTTCTCTTCTGTGCAAACTACTTGTAGTCTCAGATATCCACTCACGGTTAGTAAGTCTGAAGCTGCGTTCTCAGCTGCAGATTTCTGGTATTTCTGGACCAATATTGAAATGGTTTTCGATCTTCGTTTGCCGGAAGTGAGATTTGTTTTCGTATGGTTAAAGGCCTATCCGTCAACCGGTGCGTTTACTGCCGCGACCTGCAAGTGTTAGCCCTAGACCACCTGCTATTTGATTTGTTCGTTCATGACTTACCGGAACAGGTGTGATTGCCAAGCCTCATTTACGCGAAAGACTTCAAGCTCTGTTTTCTCAATATACGAACCTAGTGGTTCATTGCCCTTACAAACGGTTCTGGATAGACAATGTAACTGCGCCGTTTTGTGACTGCTACCCAGGACTCTCATTAAAAGGCAACTTTTGCGATTACGAGCGAATGACTCACGGACATTTTAGCTACTTTTTAGAAATGAACTACCACATGTTCCACTGCAAGTTGACCTAGGTGTCTTGCTGTCACCTGATTTTAAGTCCAAAAAGCAATGGGTTGCATATGTCCGCGAACGTTTGTGCATGCTCGGAATGATCCGCAGGTTATTTCGGATCCTCGCCACTGTAATGTTCGCACGACTGTGTGCAGCCTTTGTTAGGCCGCACTTAACCAGGAGTACAGGTCTCCACCCTGCCTTGTCCGAGACAAGGTAACAGTTGAACTTGTCTTACAGACAAGGACGAAAATGGCATCTAACTTACGATAGCTGTTGTATCCTTAAAGGCTGCTCAGACTAAAAGCGTTTTCCATGTACTACAAGCAACTTTGTGTTGATGTGATTTCAGTTTATCGAGAAGTAAGCTGCCACGTCGGCTCTGATTTATCTACACCTTTCTATCTCAAACAGAAGCCGACTTTTAGTGGTCATTCACTGAGATTGTACACACCACGGTCAAACCGGGTTTGAACTAATTCTCGGTTATCATTCGGAGATGTAATATCATGATACACGCTACCAAATGCAACTAGACAGCGTCTAAACTTGATGCAACGGCTTGCGTACCTCACTGACCCATTGAGCTATAATGGGTGGTGCCTCCAGGCTTCTAGACAGCTACTCCTACGTTGTTGGTCAGCTGTTAGACGTCTGACAAACCCAGTTTCCTGGTCCTCCAGCTTGGGGTTTAGAATGGAATGGTGTCCACTACCGTAAAAGTAAATATTTTCACAACAGCTGCTGCCTTGCGAACGGGCTTGTGACCCAAAGAGTTACGTAGTGGATACTTTTAGTCCTCTTGTCTATATCTGGGTGCCTTGACAGCTTTCGGACAACAAGTGGCATTCGTCAGATTTATCCAATTTTACGCTTCTTGTTCACTTTCTTTCATGCGCTCCATCACGTCGTCCCCATGCGGAATCTCGGAACGCTGGAGTTGAATTGCTGCTCGGTGATAGGCTAGTTAATCTTGATTATGTGAATGAAATGGTCATGCTGTTGAACGATGCTCAGCCGGCTCAATTGACTATATATAGCTACTCTAGCTTGGTTCTTTATATCGAGATAGTTGAGGTAGTCGATTAATTCACCTAGCTTGGCTGCTGTATAAACAACAGCAGTCCGTTCGCATAGTGAGAAATGTAGAGTCGTCTTTTGGTGACATCTGTGGTATCAAGAAGTGGTTTCCCCTCGTTTGAAAGGCAGCGTCTTCATGGCCACAGGGAAGGTTGTTCTACTGTATGGAAGTGATGCTTGACACCTTCTGTCTGAAGATCAGAGGCGCTTTCAAGACGCGAACCACTCGGGAATAAATTCATTTCTTCATTTATCGGCAGAGCATTAACGGTGTCAAGTGGCGCCAAGGTTTCCGCATCCACGCTGCGGGTTGGCAAGCGCCAGACAATGATAGTCAAGCTATTTCCCTAGAATAACAGCTAGCAGTGAAAGGTTGCTTTTGCTAACGCAGTACTACGTATGCCCGGTCACCGCATACTTAGGAGGGCCTTGTTTTGTCTGCCAGTTGTATGGTGGCGCAAGCCTGGATTTGGACAATATTTAAGTTGGCAGCAGGAAGCAAAGTCATCTCCATTCCACTTTCCCTGTTGTAAAATACCCCGTTAAGACTGACAGCCAATGTTGATTTGTCCGGTGCTTCTTGGCACATATTGGAGGTGACACAGGTAAGTCCAATGTGGTTGGAGTACTCCATTTAAAGGAGTCGGTCAATTTGGTACAGCCCCACATCTTGCGGATCTTGTCCTGTGCACGCAGTCTGCGGTATCCAAGTCGCCAGTTTCATCTCCTATTATTGTCTAGTCTCAACACATTTGACTTTTACACCGTTAGTAGACAAGCCCCAACCTGACCCATGCTGTCTCGATGCCACAGTCGCCGAGTGCAATGTATCGTCTATTACGCAACCAGGTTCACCCATGGTAAGTGCACAGTAGCCAGTAATGTGACTGTCAGTCAGTACGCGTGAGCCGCTGCGCTCCGTCATTTTTAAGTGTCATATGGCATCCAACTTAAATGATCCATTTCATGTCGTCCCCACACTCGCCATAGATTACGTCGTCAGGTTAACCGCATCTCGGTACATAATCCTCATACATATGGCTACTGGACCGCTACTACACCGGCCTGTCACGGTTCATGGCTTCCTTGCGCCATACCGCTTCAATGCAACGTGAGCCATTGCTTAGTTGGTACCTTTTATCTCCGTAATTACCTACCAGCCATTTCTGCTCATCTTGCCAAGAAATTGACAAGCTACATCTTAATCGACGTTTTCGCAGTGCCATATTCCATGCAGTCACTCTTTGCATATGTCGTCCCCTTGACAAGCGATTAGTGAATAGTCTACCGAGTTGTATCTTTTAGTCATGAAGGTTTTAGGCAGCCAGCGGTGATGTGTCACCTCGTAGGTTATTCCATCGAAGCACCGTGCATACCAATAAATTCATGGATTGTGTTGTGTAGCCCTTACGCCTTGTACACCGATTACAGACACGGGTCCACATGGTCCGTTGCATCGTCGTACCATGTTCACTCAGAATGAACTACGTCCATTGAACCCAAGGCAGCCTGTGCATAACATAAAGGTTTCCTCAAGCGATTTCCATGCTTTCTTCATGGTGTAACCTTCAGCCACGTTTCATCATAGTTTGTATCCACTTCCATAATGGGTACAGTCATTGTAATGCTTTCAATGATGTCCTCAAAGGCGATAGTTGTGAAAAATTAACTCTGGCGCGTCAACTTTGTCCTATGCATGCAACGATTTCCAGTAGGCACATTGCCACATTGTCTAGGAAATTGCGATGTGGCCCTTGTGTGCGGCGTACAAGCGGTTTCTCAATTTTGACACATTCTGTATTATGAAAGATTTGTGCGTTCACCCGGTAGCACCGCAATATCTGCAAATGGTTTAAACGTCCTTACCCATTACCACATCAAGATCCCATGCTTCGGTTCAATAAACAATGAATAATGAATTTATACGGGATAAGAAGCGTTGCTTTACAAGCCCCGCATGAGAGTTGATAAGGATAACAAAATAATAATAAAGATAATGATGATAGTAAAACAGTTAGTACTTTATATGTGAAAATAAGGGCTTATTGTTTGCTCCATTGTAGCCCTGCAATCCGTATAGTTCACAGCACCCACAGTTCACAGCAAATAAATCCATCGTAAAATTTACGTGTAGGATGGAGTCGTAGCGCTAAATGACAAATGGTAAGTGTATTACTACGTCATCCAAGCATCTTTTAAATGCCGTTAGTGTCGGTGCAGAGACGACCGATTCTGAAAGAGCAGTCCACGGGTGACAGACACGAATGGAAACGAAATTTCTGCGACACTCCACACGATTGTATTTTTCTGCGAGTTTTAATGAGTGGCCCCTCAGGTTTGTATTGTTGCTGAGTTGCAGTAAAGGGCGGCACACATGATGTGGGTCTCGCAGAATCAAGTATGCCATAATCAGGTCGCCTCGTAGTCTACGATAGCTTCCACTGAACACCCCCAATACTTGCAGCCACTCCTGGTAAAAAAGATTGAGCATTCCAATTACGTTCTTAGATGCACGACATTGTGGTTATTCCAGTGCATTAAAGTCGTGTTTCAGCCATGGAGGCCAGGCTTGCATTAGGAATTCCGCACGGGTCGAACATACTAAGCATTTGTTGAAATGTGGAGCTGCTTATTTGTCCAAACGCCCTTTGCAAGAGCCCGACGTATTGGTTCCCGGTCTTCGAGGCCTTTTCGGATTGCCTGTAGCAACCCAAATCATCTTGAATCAGAACACCCAAGTCAATTCAACAGTTGGTTGTTGCAGTGCATTCGTTCCGAGCCAGTATGAGTAGCTGCTGTGATGTTGGATGGAAAGTACCTTGCATTTACATACGTTGAAATACAGTAAATTTTGAGCTGACCACTCATATACCGTATCTAGGTCACTCTGAATGATATGTTGGTTGGTGTTTGCCTGTTCCTGCGCCAGATCTTGATATCGTCGGCAAACTTTGAGAAGTTTGCAGTGATTCCCTGTGCAAGATCATTAATAAACAACAAAAACAAACGTGGACCTAGAACTGGGACTTGCGGCACACCACACACAACTTGTATGGGGTTCGATAAAGAGCTCCGAGCTCTGACCACTAATCACCGTTGAAGTAAGAAGTTGGCGATGCAGCTTGAAAGAGGGTCGCCGATCGCGTAATGCTGTAGCTGGGCGAGTAGTATCCGGTGGTCTAGACGATCGAAACCCTTGGAGAAATCCAGATAGATCACATCAGTGCCTTCTCTAGCGGCAGCTGACTCGGTCCAACTACTTCTTGCAATTAGTAAATTCCTTGTGCATGACCGATGTCGACGGAAGCCATGGTACTCAGTAGTGCTAATGTTACAGTTTTCCTGATGGCACACCAGTGCATCCGCAGCTATGGATTTCATGAACTTAGAGAGCATAAGAAGAAAGGATACAGAGCGGTAGTTGGAGAAATCAGTTCTGCTGCCACCTTTGTGAGACAGGCTTATTTTTCCAAGCTTCCACCTAGCGCGAAGTTAGTTCTGGTCTAACCAGCGCTGGCAAAACTGAGCTAAATATCCTGCCAGTTGACTTGTTGCTGCATCCAGTGCATCTGGATGAATGGTGTCGACACCCTGCGAGCTGTGTTTGCATAGAGACATCAGCTTTTGCAATACAGTTTCCACGTTAAATATAATATATGTTAGTCCCGGTGAGGAGACGACAAAGTTGGAAAATCGCTTGTTGGCAATACCCTCTGAACCGTGGGGGAATATTGCGAAAGCAGACCGTTTGCTGCTCCCATATCCGTTCTTGTTGGGTCATCGGCCATCCTAAGTAGGGCAAATCCATGCATCACCTTTCTTAGGCTATTGAAATGCTTGTACAGCAGTTTGTGCTTATCAATCGGAGCTTTTGCGAGGTTCTACTGAAATGCGGCTTTGTCTTCTCTTTGTGGTTGTGTGTCTTACGTTTCTGGTGCTGGAACTTCTCTGCACATTCACCATGCTGCTTTGCATGCTGTCATCTATTTTAGTGTTCTGCTCATAACAGAAGAAACTAATTTACATCTAGTTGAAAACGCTTATGGTTTAAGGCTCCACAATCAGCTGACTGAATTCGTTGTCGTCCTCACGCCAGACGACTTTCCAGGGTTCTTCAGCAAGGAACAACGAAGTTGTAGCGTTGAAGAGCTGGGATAATTGATCGCAGCTTGTAATGTTTCGCACAGTCTCATCCTTCACATTCCGATGTTCTGCATAGCAGACAAAGTTGAAACTGACGACTGCGTGATCACTGAGAGCCAAAGAGCAGTCTACAAGCAACAAATCAATCATATGCTCCTTGTGGCTAAGCATAACACGCAGCCCCGATTTCCTGTTGCTTGACCTGAACCGAGTGGGTAAAGTGATGTGATTGTAAAGAGGAGCACTGTTAGGAGATGTTGTAGCTCGGCTTTGAATTGCTCCCCAATCGTGGCATGAGTTGTAAACAATGTACTTTGAAACTACCTATGATAAGAATGTGAGTGTACTTGGTTGTAGACTGCAACATGAAGCAGCCTCCAAGTGGCAATCGGTTTCGGGTGTATAGTTAGGGGGCGGTACACCAAGAGAATAAGGCAAGCGTTCCTGTCTTTTAACTGTAAGCGGCACCAAAGAGAGTTGAGGAACTGTGAGTCTGATTTCTCCACGGCTTTGCATTATAAGTCGCTTTGGTAACAGAGGATTACCTCTCCTCCTTTTGTAAGTCTGTCGTTCCGGATTAGCGACGTACACTAGTCCCCTGCACGCAGGGTC
>CALYDF020005716.1:0-14095 GCA_944474145.2 Dicrocoelium dendriticum | reverse complement strand
ATTGGTCTGATAAACTATTTTAATTGTCACTACTTTTTCTTGTCTTCTAATTTGTTTCCTTGTGACAATAGTTGAATGACTTCATTGTACCAAGTTTTTCCTCATAAATCGATCATAAAACACGCCATTGGATGTTTGTTTGCATAGCTTTGAAATACCATGGCCGGTCTGGGCTATCTAACTAAATCCGTCGATGCTAAACCGGACCTTAACATATTTCGAAGGTTTGTGCACCATTAAGCTACATTAACCCCGGGACTCTTGAAAGTCGCTCATTGTAGTTTGGTCGATGGTTAGAGATTGCACGAACTCAGTCTCATCATTCTCCATGTTGAAGGTTCGAAATGAAATGAAATCCATTTTGTAACCTCGCTGATTTGCCGTCAGGATTTTCAGCATAAGGTTCTTACTCGTTTTTCTGCCTGGATTTGGTTGCCTGAGCAGTATTTCAACCTACTACCTACGACCCTGACTACTTCATCAAACCTCGATCTTCTCCAGCATCGGCCGTCGCGCGGCCTCGAAAGAGCCACCTTATTTACAGATAAACGAACACATACTATTGCTAGTACCTTCTTGCATATTTTACCTGTTTCTCTTATATATGAGGTTTTACGAAGCGGCATGTAACACTTCTATCCGACTGAGTGTGGAATGAACAGGTTGTTCTGAGTCTGACACTGGTGGCTAAACTTTACTAGAAGTTTTTGAAGTGAATAAACGCTCGTAACAACTGGATAGTTTCAACCGCCTCTGCGACTAATAATCTAACTGCGATGAACCAAATAAAATCATAGATCAACCTCTCTACTCATTAGTAATCAAAAACTAAGCCCTACCAGCCCCCAAAATGCTGTGTGGATCCACGGCACTGTCAAGGAAAGTCCTGACACCGGACGGCCAACCACTGTCCTTTGCAGGGGCAGTAACCTGAATGATAGTGGAGAATGGGTCGTGTTATATCGCAGTTGGATTTCAGTCCGCGATTGTCAGCTATCGTCCCCCATAGTCCAGTGACATAAGCTGCTGGTCAGTGGTGCAAACCACTAGCGGTCATAAGTTCGATCCCCAGCAGGGGACCTAGAGAATGCGCACCACTGACATGTACCAATAGGGCGAAACAATCGTCTGGTGCTTTTACGGCTTTGTTAGCTCACCTTTCTGGCTTGCAATCTAATTGCGATGAACCAAATAAAATACGTAAATCCGTCTACTCATTAGTAATGGATGGTTTCTACCGGAAACAGTGGAGCCTCTAAGAGGCCAAATACATTACATACTGGCGAAATCACTTGAATACTACAATTAAACACTATTTGTCACCTAGCCCATCTGCTAGCTTTAAACGATATTAGCCTTAGAGCACCAAGATACAATGCATCCAGTTTCCGTGTTGCCACATTAAGATTTGGGAAAAAAGTATTCCACTAAAGATACGGACAAAATTAAAATGTAACCAATATCTTGGAACATATTTGGAACCGATCGGGAAGTCATGATTTCAGAAAACTTGGTAAACGACCGGTTAATGTATTTATGGTAATAGACAACCATAGACAACGTCTAGTACCATAAATACATTAACCGGTCGTCTACCAAGTTTTCTGAAATTAAAATGTAACCATTCGATCGGGTAGTTACCGTCAAGCTGTGGTGGACCACATTTGACATTTACCTTTACCGATATTGCAAAACTGATTCACTGTCATTGTCAACCACGATTTCCCATCCAGATATGCGAAACGCATCAAAGTCTATGTACCAACGATACGAAACCTAAGCTACGAACCACCAAACCTAGACTTAACGCACAGTCTGGGAAGAGAAATAAAACGAATTCTCCTGTAACCGTGGTTCTATAAGGCAAATTAAATACAGTACATGACTTACGAATAGGTTTTGCAATCCTAGTACAAGAGTGCAGAAATTATAAAGCGTGCGGGAATCTGGGCAGTGATAGAATAATGTAGATGACCTTGAAACCTCAAGGGTGTCAGTGATCGAAAGTGAAAGGAATAAGTGTGCAATATGGTAACCCATTTGTTGCGCACAGAGTGAAAGCAATGTAAACTGGGTAGAATAATTAGGGAATAGGGATACCGTGTCCTCAAGTAAGCAGTTCAGGTCGGAGAACACATCAAAGTTCCTTTTGAACTTTACAGTCTTTATGCTACTTTACCGCATCTTCGACTGTGGACACTGGTTCCTCGCCCTGCTTGAGGAGTGTGCGTACGCTCGTTAACATCGCCTTACCTACTTAGGCGGTTTATTCTAAACAGAGCTAATAAGGATTAGAGATTCTCTTATTAACTTCCGAGTCATAGTAAGCCACAGTATCGCTCTTTCCCAGCTGTGCAATCCGATATGGCGCTACTGCGTGAGTATCATGGAGCAAGAGCGACAAATCTCTGGATTTCTGCAATCTGCATTTATCCTTCACATCTCCAATCCTCAGTGTAACTGATCGCACCACAACTTTGCATATTCTATGCTCAAACATTGCTGATATGTGCGGTGATCTCTCCGCGGACCTCACCCTCAGTGCTAGTACGGCTACGAAAACGAGTTAGTTGATAGAATGGTTGGGGGGGAGGGTGTGAGATGACCACCCGTCGTTCCAGGCCTGCTGTAATACGTTACAATCGGAAGCTATGAAGCATAACTAAGGCGTGCAGGGCTCGACATCAGTCCTTACAAGTGTGCGGCACACAGGCTGTGTCCGACATTCGCGTGTTCTAGGTTTACAAAGACGTAGTAAGGGGAATTGTATGGTATGGGTAGCAATTCATCACATCTAGACTCAATCAGATAACCACTCTACGGCCGTTTCATCCTTTTGGGAGACGTCAGCCGTGTGCATTCCACCTGACCCTTGTAGGGCTCGATTGAGCGTCGCTATATCACATCTAGCAACTTAGTCTCGACAGTCGTCGCTGTCTGTCGTCACTTGGTGTTCTCACCCACAGACTAGCAACAGTCGATTTGTGGGTTTAAGTCCTACAAAGGTCGGATAGAATGTGCACCGATGACGATTCTCAAAAGGGTGAAACTGCTGTACAGCGCATTTCCGGACGTCTGATCGCTGTCTGACTGAGTTTACATATGATGCGTTTCTGCCTGTACTATTCTAACTTTGTCCACCAGTCGCTGACACTATCCACCACTCCGGAGTGGAAGCGAACGGGGTGGAGTCGTTTGTGTACGTGTCTCAAAGAGCACAGTAAATGTGAAGCGATAGCAACTGTGCGGCACGCTGTTTGTCTGGGCGAGCTCAATGAGCACTTTACCTCATGCTCATCTACAGCCCAGAATTTATATGGACCTGAAATCGCCTTGGTATGGCTGCTTATTTCTCCTGAGACAATAATAGTCGCTTCGATCAGTAGCGGTCGCCTCAATCTGTGAACTGTCTTAAGCACAAGTTTTCAGGCATCTGAAAATCCGACGGATATATAAGTAAATTCCAACATTGAAGGATTTTTTTGCTGGGGTATTACTAGTGGAACATAGTAGGCAATGGGATACGGCAAAACGACCTAGAAAACGAAACATGACAATCTGATGCTTGCAAGCGGTTTTTGATAAAACCTCGAAGCTGGGATCATTTTTATGGAAGGTGTCACGTACGCGAATGACTTCGATCCGTTTACTTCAGCTGTGCGCGGATTGGTTACCACTCACACCAGCCAGCCAATCATCTGACACACGTCCCGGTCTCGCAACACGCGTTTCCGTGAGTCTTGTACTTTCCTCAATTGATTGATAAACCTCCTGCTGTTCAGACGTCTTCGGCTTGCTGGGATTACGTCTCTCGGAAGCGCGCGTTAACTTCTTAGCGGTACTACGTTTTAGTGCCGACGAAAATGACCAACCCAATGTTGTATACACCTATCTTTTGGTCATCTGCTGAGGAAAAACCGACCTCATCGCACTGGATAAGACGGAGGAAATCATTGACTAACTACTTTGAATTACTTCTGTACGGAGTCCGACGCTTTGCTTTTCTGAGGCTCACAAAATCACACTATTCATGCAAGTGCTTGGCGACGAAGGTCAATGGCACTACGATGCCCTACAACTGGAGAACTGTGCCACCTTCAGCTCTGCTTTGGATACTTATACCACGTTTTGGGGGCCGAAACAAAGTATTTACACCGCTAGATACTGCTTTTCAAAACTTGTCCAGAAGCCGAACGGAAGTGTTAATGATTTTATTGCACATATTCATCAATCTATTCCTGAGTGTAAGTATAATGATATTCCACGAGAAAAATTGAAGAGCAAATGAAAATTCAATGTTTGATTGCGGGAATATCGGACGAAAGTGATCGAGAGAAGTTGTTATGCTTGAATGAGTCGGCCGTCGCGTGGGAAAACCTTTGTCTCATTGTTCGCCAGCGAGAGAAGGTTTCACGCCAATTACACGAGTTCATTGGTCGTCCGATAACTTATGATGTGCACGCGGTCCGCAAATCAGACACTAATGAACATGGAAAACAATTTGTGTTATCGTTGCGGTTCGGGCACTCCGATTGTACATATACGCAAACGTGACGGCTCCGTCCGTATTTGCGGAGACTACAAATTGACAGTCAACCAAGCGTGGAAAGTGGAAAAATATCCCCTACCACGTATTGAATACTTGTACGCGACTTTAGCCGGCGGCCAAAAGTTTTCCAAGCTGGATCTTAGTCACGCATACTCTCAGGTCGAACTTGATGATGAGTCACAGGAACTGACCACAATAACTACCCACCTGAGACTATTCCAGTACACCCGCCTCCCGTCTGGAATAACTTCAGCACCCAGCATTTTCCAACGGATCGTGGATAATGTAGTTAAAGATATACCGTTCACCTGTGCGTACTTGGATGAAATCCTTGTTACTGGCCGCAATGACGCTGATCATCTAAACACATTGCGAACTGTTCTCGAGCGCCTGGAAGAGTGTGGGTTGAAATTTAAAAAGTCCAAATATGAGTTCTTATCCGATTTTGTTTGTTACCTTTGTTACAAACGGGACAAAACCAGTTTGCATGTCTGGCAAGATAAAATAGCGCCTATTGTGCAGACGTCTCAGCCCAAGAATAATGATGAACTACGATCATTCCTAGGAATGTTGTCGCACTATCGGCATTTCCTACCGGATACCTCAACCATTCTTGCCCCATTGAACGAACTGCTACACAAAAACACCCCGTGGATGTGGAAGCGCGAACATCAGTCTGCTTGTGCAAAGAAGTGTCTTGCTTCCGCACTTGTTTTGGTCCATTACGATAGTGAAAAACCATTAGTCATACACTGTGACGCCTCCCCATACGGAGTCGGAACAGTTCTATGCAACCAAATGTAGACTGGTGTCATTCACTCGGTTGCGTTTGTCTCTCGAACTTTATGACCCGCCGAAAAAAATTATTCATACTTGGATAAAAAACAGCCCTATCAGTCATATTTGGCGTCAAGAGGTTTCACCAGTACATCTGGGGCAACTATTTCGAAATACAAACTGACCACAAACCACTGATATCCTTGCTGAGCGAGTCAAAGGGAAACGAGTAGATGTTTTCACCGAGAATGCAACGCTGGGCATTAATATTAACTGCATGTAAATATCGAATCCCCTGTATTCATGGGTTGAACAATCATACAGCGGATGCATTAAGCAGGTTACGACATGCGACCCAGACGAAATACTGGAGGAACCAGGAGAGCTTGTAAATCTAATGCAACACCTCGACACCACTCCATTGACAGGTGACAGTGGACCGAACGTGATCCAACGCTATCTTCTGTAGTAAGATTTACAAAAACCGGTTGGCCTACTGCAGTTCCCGTCAATCTTAAGCCTTATGGAGAGCGTAAAAATTAATTGAGCCTTCAGGATGAATGCTTGTTTTGGGGATCCCGCTTGATTCCATCGCTAAAGACACGACCGTTCATCGTAAACGAACTCCACAACGCACATCCAGGCCTAGCCCGAATGAAAGCTTTGGCGCGCCATTGTTACTAATGGTCTGGTCTACATCCAGAAAAAGAGAACTATCTAAAACGTGGTCTGTGTCAGCAGTATCAGTCAAATAAATCTCCCGGTCCGGTACACCACTGGGGTTGGCCTGAAAAGCCATGGCAACACATCCCTGCGGACTAGTTTGAACCCACTAATGGTGTATTTTTCCTGCTGTTAATTGACGCTCATTTGAAATGGACAGACGTTTATCCCGTTTCCCACCCTACTACAGAGACATCTATCTCAAAAATGCGGTCATCCTTTGGCATATTTTGGATACCAGAGATACTCTGCACAAACAATGCGCTATTTCACTTACAAATAATTTAAAATCATCATGAATCGAAATGGTGTCCAGCACGTCCATACAGCTCCAAATCATCCTGCTTCTAATGGGCTAGCTGTAAGGAACTGTTCAGACGATGTTAGATCGTTTGCTGTTTGCTTACAGGATAACTCCAACGGAAGCCACCGGTAAATCACCTGCGGAGATGATGTTTGGCCGAACACGCCGTACGAGACTGGGTTCTCTGTTTCCAAATCATAGAGCCCAAATGGAGAGGAAACAAGACAAGGCTGCTGCATCGCTAGATGATCACGACTCTAGTTGGCAGCCGGGTGATCCGGTATACACACGACTTCCCCATGAGCGCTGATACCAACCTGCAACTGTAATTAAAGGTGACTGTAACCAAGCAGATCTCGAATTAAATGCACGGATAGTACGGCGACACCCAGACCACGTACGCTGACGTTGTGTTGGGACAACAGCAGATGAACATCTAGGTGAATCAGCTTCGGTTCAGCAGAAAACAGAAGCAACCCCAAGAATTCTGTACACTCGTCAGATGCACCATCGCTTCGTAGATCTCAGCGTACGCATAAACCCGTTGACCGTTTTGTGCCAGGAGAATAAAGATTTCAGGAGATGAGGGGGTCACCGAACGAAATGATTTCGATCCGTTTGCCTCAGCTGTGCGCGGATTGGTTACCACTCACACCAGCCAGCCGATCATCTGACACACGCTCCCTGTCTCGCAACGCGCATTTCCGTGAGTCTTGTACCTTCCTCAATTGCTTGATAAACCTTCTGCTGTTCAGACGCCTTCTGTTTGCTGGGATTACATCTTTCGGAAGCGTGCCTTAAATGCTTAGCAGTACTAACGTTTAGAAGGTCGTCTAGGGAAATTTGAATGGAATGCAATATCCTCTGCACATACTTCGGGGATGGGTGACGTCAAAGACCGGCTCTGAGAAGAGTTCCAGTGCGGCTTCGGGGTTTGGCCAACACTCACTTCTCACAGCCGAACGGTCTCGGTTCTGTTGATCTCCACTGCGATCGTAGACACGCAGGTCCCATCTCTATGTCTCGTATCCCTGCCGACACGTTCGGCGAAGCAACTTGCACCATTGGACAGTTGGAAATTCATCATGCCGGGGTACGTCAACACGTGAGCGCAGCCGCTTTTAGTTTTGGACGTAATTTCTGAAACACCCTGTAGCGTTCAGGTACCCGGTGGGTGCATTTTCAGCATTTTACAATAATTACCGCGGATGGAATAAAATAGCAACGTTAAAATTTCTAGTTGCATAGATGGAAGAACGGTATATGGTGCATAGATGTTAGGTGTATCAACAGTCGTATATGAGGCTGATATTGCATTATTGATGCTTCTTCACCGCAGTTGGGCTAAACCAACGTACACTTAAACTAGATCTTTTTAAACTGGCTAAATTTCATTCCACTTTATTTGGTTTGTTCTGCCTGCCTGATTAATCTTCTATTAACTGGCCATGTTGTTTTCGCTAATTGCGCTTATCTCCGGTAACGTTGTTGCGTTTGTAGCATTTTTAAGTAACTTGTGGACATTTTTTTATCGCGGGTTCGTTGCTAACCAACTTACTTCATATGGTTATTTAGCGAAAAGTTATGTCGCCGCATGTGTAGCATTATTGGATTTGTTTTATTTCATCGTGTCGTTTTAAGTGATTGGCTATTGCTTGGTATCCCCGGTGTGGCTGCGCTTGATGTGCATGTTGACAAGGTACCTACCGGTCTATTACCCACTACCTCGTCCATACTGGCTCCAGGAGACAGTTGGTCGTTGCTGGAGGGGACGGGATGCACGGTCCTTGTGGCCATGCTATGCTCAAAGAGCGGTTCCATGCACTCAGTGTGGAGCGGACCACGGTTCAGCCACCGCATTGTGGGCGCTTGATTCACCAAATAGAGCGTGCTTGTGTTTGCCTGTGAAGGAGTGTGGGCCGGCTCCGTTGATGAAACGTGGCTCCCAACCACATGCCTCCCGGTCTTATTCCTTCGTGTTTACACCGGATATGTGGTGTGCGTTTGGAGCTGTGGGTGGTGAAGCGCAAACCATCCGTGGTCCCTCTGTAGGCGCAGGCGTCCTGTGGCTGGCCACAGTGACAGGCAAATCCGAAACCGGATGCCGCCAACCATATGAAGGTCCCAGTTTCCGTTAAGTGAATCATTGGTATTTGCTTCCTATTGTAGGTACAGAGTCGGAAATCAGTTTGTCAATTGGGACGATGCTTCTTCAAGTTACGAAAACGCCTTTCGGTAACTTTTCGCGGAGTATCTCGAAGTTCTTTTTCAACTAATCAGAGATGGTGACTTTGAAGGAGCTTAACTGAAGAAAATGCCGGTACTATTTAATGAAAATTGTAGAATCCGCAGCAGATGAGATAAACATATTGTTCCAATCCGAAGGCAACAGCAGATTTAAAGGCTTCTCCACAATGACCCGCGCTACCTCTGTTACACCGAAAACATTCTCAGACTAGTTAACCCAATTTCCCGAGAGTCGGCGTATGTGCATTTATGAGTAGTCGAACTGCGGTAAGATATACATGCAACAAAAGTGCCGAGGACATTTATTATCTACCAGGTGTAACGTCACAGAGCATACTGCTGCATGCTTACCCGCTAAACCCCTGCACACATGCATGCCAGATTGGCTTTTCTAGATGCTTCCATTGCTCCGTACTTGTTTCTGATGTCACGGTGTATTATAGTTGCATACTGGTTGTTGCGAGTCCTCGGACCCTGGTAGTTACCTCGATGAATATTGGATGGAAACAGCAAGAAGAGCTGTTTCTGTGTAGCTGCATCTAAAATCTTTCGGGTAAATAGGCCTGTCATGTTGAACAGTATTCGCAATCTTTCATCTCGGCAGTGTTTGTCCAGGAATCTCTTGAATTCCGACACTGACTTTGCCTTGACCACGTGCGGTTTCAGGTTGTTCCATATACTCACCATTCCGTTCGATGCAGTGTTAGTGAGCCACTCGCTTCAAATCCAGCACTACAACATTTCACCGGTAACCTCGTGTGTTGCTTGGTGTGCGCATATGGAATAGCGGCCTCAACATGGGGTAATCACCCAGATGTAATCTCCGGTGCGTCATGATGTGGTCAAACTACAATCGACGATAAAACATTTTGTTAAGCACTAGTTTCTTACACCGCCTGACGCAGGTGCTCCCGGGTAATTTGGAATAATCCTCTACATCTTCTCTCTATTTTCTCATATCGTAGTCACCGTAAGCTCATTCGAACCGGATTTACAAGCTCTACACTGTGATCCATCATATGTGAAATTATCTTTTACCACTAAGGTCCTAACCATGGCTAACGGATTTGACTGTCACCCGTGACTGAACACAAACGGAAACACATTCACCTTTCCCTTCTGTGTAACACTATTCGGTGCAGAATTCTCGAGGCAGTCCGGAAAGCGTAAGCTTATTCCAATCGGGTGTTTCTCAATGCATCTGTGAAGTAATTTGTGCTCTCTCAGTCTGTGTTCAGCGTTGTGTTTAGATTCAGTTACTAGGTCCCAAACAAGTCGGGTCTAACATCGATCGATCGATCAACCGACCAACACCACAACATGTGCCTACAAGGGATCACCGCTGACAGCGGGCGTGCCTCGCTGACTCACGCTTATCATTGACGCGGGAAGCTGCACCAACTGATCATCCGACAAACGCGTGACCTTAAATTTCACGCCCTCAGCGAACATGTCTCACGTTAACAGCAAGTGTGAGCTGTGTGTTACATTGGTGAAGAGTGGGCTAGTTTGCAGTAATGGCTTGAAAAACTGTCGCACAAAATGCCTTGGGACGTAGTCCATAAAAACGAGACGGTACAATAACACGACAGAGTCGTTTTGATTCTGCCCAGGATGCAGTCCTATCCCAGTTGTTAGCTATCTAACTGTGCTACTGAAGAAGTGTAAAATACTAATAAAAGCAGTCGAACAACTGGTGTGCACCAGGGTTACACCTGTGAGAGGGAACGGACCTGCACTTGTATATGAAAATAACACCCCGAATTCCCCAATCAGGTCGAAGAAGAGCCAAGCGTCCCAACATTACCCCGACAACTCAGTCTCAATCAGTACCAACTCGCTTCTCTCTCTCCCATAAGTGAAAACATTGTCTGCAGCGTGACTCCTTCAACTTCTGTACAGTGTGTTACGCCAATAGCTTGTTCGCTATGCAGGAGACACTAAGCTGCAGGCAAACAGCCATAGTGTGGAACTGGGTAACAGCCGCATCGGTTGCCTCCAAGCAAACACCGGAAATAGCACCAGTAACTTTGGTGGCCGGACTAGAGAAAGCTAAAATGCATTAGCACGGATGACCCCCATCAGTGCCGTTCAAAATTCACCAAAAGCACCAGAAACTGAGGCTCCGAAACCAGTAGCCACCAGGGGCAACCATGGTGTCTTAAACCTTATGTGTATTAAGGTCCCCGAATACAAATCCCATACAATTAAGGGTAGGCTGACAGACGATCGAAATCAATGGAGTTCCATCTGTACGCCAATCGGTGTCCATGATGATCCCATGACATTAAAACGCGTCTCAAATCAACCAAATGCATTGCACTACGGTGAACGCTAGTTACTTCGGGTAACACTGAACTCGGAGGATGAGACAGAGGCCGTTCTGCTGTCTGTGAATCGACTTTGCAACGCCTCAAGTACAGTGCGCATACTACCTGAAATCACCTGGAAAAAACATGCATTGGATCCGACTAACAGAGAGAGGAACAGAAAATGTTAAGAAAACTGTGATTGCTCACGGTGTTCCCGAGCTTACTGATTCCGCTTCCGACGACCCGCAGGTACACGATCGGGAGCAATGGCACTACATCCGTGAGGCTCTTTATCTCGAAATGTGACCACCTCGTTGACAAGGCTCCCCTTATCAGGGGTGCCGTCCCAGACTGTTGAAACTGGTCTTGCAATCAGAACTAACGGCACAAACTCTTCTAGAGAACTGGACTAGATTCCGTAGCAGATTGCCAACAGAAAGTAATCTAAGAGCAGCATGAATACCACCACCACCTTCTAATGCCAATTCAGTTAAGACGCAACTCTCAATGAAAACACCGACTGTAGGACCTGACTAGGTGACGGTTTCAACGGTAGATATAACATCCGGAGGGACAGGGGAACACGAGCGAACACCGGGATCCGGGGCATTTGACATTTGAATACATACCAAATTCGTTTCGAGAGTCTGCAACCCATCTAAAATACGACTGGCCGCCGACCTTACCTCGGTCGGCGTAAACTCACTTTCTTCATCCATTCCTCTCAACACACTTTTGGTCTCCGAGAAGCTCTCATGGATGTACACAAATGCCCAACATCTACTTAGCAAATTAGCTGAATTAAGACTTCGACACGCGTCAGCAACATGGGACCTCATCGTTATCACGGAAACGTGGTTGCGTTGTGAAATAACGGATGCCGAAACCGCGCTAACAGGTATGTCTGTTGTCCGAAATGATCGAGCCAGCAAAGGTGGTGGGGTAGGCCTCTACTTTCGTAACAACCTGCAGTGCAAACCGATACATGATTCGAAAACCGATGTTCCTGACTCCATTTGGTGCAGCTTCCGGCTGAGAGGAAACGATCTTGGCCTAGTTGTTGTTGTTTACTCACCACCATCGTCTACACCTGAGATGGACTGCAACTTGGTGGCTGCATTGAGGCAGGTGAGAAACAGGAAGTACAGTCACGTTCCAGTCGCCGGCGCTTTCAACTTACATGCTCTAGAATCCCAGGCCACACCAGGAGAGCAATTCAAAGCTGATCTGCAAGATCTTGTCTCAGATTTTCCGCTTTATGGCCACGTCACTTCGCCCACCAGATTCAGGGGAAATAACAGACCATCCATATTGGACCGAATATTTACTAATGAAGAACTGATGATCGAGAGCGTGGTAATCGATACTACTCTAGGCCATAGTAATCATGCGACTTCGCATTTCATGTACATTTGCCATTCTGAATATCCCGAGGACCGAACTCAAGCAACGGAAATCCTAACCAGTTACCACACCTTAACCCGACTCGTTGAAACGACCGACTGGAGTTTCCTAACCGAGGATGCACCCGATGTTGCGTGGGAACGTTTCATCAGTAAGTTTAACACTCTGATTAGTGGAGCATCGGAAACCAAGACTATCAGTTCTACTAGGACACGCAAACGCATTATGATGCGCAACGCGGCGTGGTATACCCACAAAACTGATTCGAGTCCGAGTACCTGAAAGGTATATGTTGTTCGCCATAACCACTGTACCCAGTAAGTGCGCGAGCACCAAGTAACTTATCAACATGCTTTGACCGAGAGATTAACTGCAAATCCTAAGCTTCTGTACAAGTAGGTGAACAGCCTCCACAAGGGGAAAAATGAATTTCCCTCTCTTCAAACAGCGGATGGTCCAACTCGGACTGCTAAAGAAGCGTCGAACGTTCTGCAACAACAATATGCATCAACCTTTCATTGTAATTTGTGGTCTCCTGAATCTATGGTGCCCACACCAGGACACACTCATATAAATTTTACGGTAGATATCGTGATGAGAAAACTGCTATCCATGCGCCTGCACGCCTGTCCAGGAATTGACGACATCCGCCCAAAGACGCTTGCTGTGGCGGCTACTATTTGGATGAACGTTTGGCGCGGCTGTTCCAGCACTGAATTGACGAGGAGCACGTTCCTGCAATGTGGAAACTGCCATTTACAAAATAAGTAGTCGTTCCGACCCAGTCAATTATCGACCAGTGACTCTACTGCCAGTTCTTTCAAATGTTGTGGAGACTACCATTGCCGACGCACTCATGTCATATCTAGACGGCTTTGGTTACATTGCTCAGCAACAACACGGTTTCCGCCAGAATCGGTCGTGCACAACCAACCTATTGTTAGCACGAGATAGCTGGACCGAAACTTTGGATTCTGGTGCAGGAGTTGATGTAGCTTACCTTGATTTCTCTAAGTCATTCGACCACTTGGACCATGGTATCTTTCTCGCCAAACTTCGAGGATGTGGCATTGGAGACCCTCTTCTCGCGTGGACCTGCAATTTTTTCTCGCAGAGGCGTCTGAAGGTGAGAGTACGTCAATCCATGTGAGACCTAATTCACATCGAATGCGGAGTGTCACAGGGTTCGGTATTTTGGCCCCATCAATTCTTGGTCTACATAAAAGATCTAGTGAGTCAAATTACGTCAAACTGTTTACTCAACGCCGATTGCATCAAAGTTTGGCTCGTGAGCAGAGCTCCAGAAGCCCATATCCAGCTTCAAATAGACCTTGACAGGATTTATGAATAGTCGGTCCAAAATCGCCTTTTCTTCGATGTGGCTAAGTGTCGATTGCTCCATTTAGGACACCAAATGGTTCACACATATAAGCTGTGGGACCAGGATCTGCAACACTGTCCTCTCGAAAAGCATATCCGTATGTTGGCTCAGGAAGATCTCGGCTACTCGGAGCAGTCCAAAAGGGCATCGAAGAAGGGGATCCAAATCGTGGGGCTTTTACGTAGATCTTCCGGGCAATTTGAACCGTCGATTTTCCGCCAAATACTTCGCGCTTATATACGCCAACATGTTGAATATGCAATTCAAGCATCGCACCCATGGCTAAGTTTAGAATCTCACGGTCTTGGAGCTTCCACAACATCGGGCGACCAAACATGTCAAGGAGCTGCGCCACTTGTCATACGAATAGCGCCTCAGAGTGCTTGGTATTTACAGCG